>CM069453.1:55685476-55929381 GCA_035610835.1 Ophiura sarsii | reverse complement strand
TCCGAGAACCAGAAGTGAATCGTTGTAATAACAGGGGTGTGTATGACTGTGTGCATGACTGTATAATTAGGTGTTAACATAACATTTTTATAGAATATAATGATAATTGTTGTTTTCAGGTGGATTTTATCAAAATCAAACCGGCGAGGTGGACTGCAAAAAGTGCAATAATGGAACGTATGCGTATTATCCTAACTACCCAGGTACTTCACCGTTGGATTGTAAAGTGTGTCCTATAGGTACTAACAAAGACACATTTGCCAACTATCGTGCATGCTCTTGCCTCGTAAACTACACGAGGAGAAACCGTTTCGGACCATGCAAACCATGTCCATCTCCTGGAGTCAACTGTGACGAGGAATACCAGCGGATTAACCCAGGCTACTACTGGACTTGGGACTGGCCAAATGTTTCTGATTGGCGGACAAATCTGAGAGCATATCAAGAATTTGCACAAAATTTACGTAATCATAGCATTGAATACCAAAATACGAAACGAGGTTTCCACGGGATCTTGCCAAAAGCTCATCCTTGTCCGCTGGGTGTGCAATCCTGTAGCCAAATAGACATTGATCCTGATTGTGAAGATGGGTACACTGGATGGCTCTGTACAGAATGTGTTACCAATACTACGTGGAACACATCATACTTCTCCTGGTTCCAGCGCTGTGTACCATGCCCGCCACCGTGGGAATTTGCCATAACCTATATAGCTGCTGCTCTGTTCTGTATTGGCTTGCTGTACGTCATATGGAAGTCTAGTAAACACAGTCGATGTAAGCGCTCGATTCTGGACATGTTATTAGCCCAATTCAAGATCCTGCTAGGTTTTTATCAAGTGATAGGTGCGATGTTTGCAGCAATGATCAATGTTCCCTGGCCGGAAGGATTTTCTCGAATCGGATATGTCGTCAATTTCTTGGAATTTAATGTTCTACAATTATTTGGTAAACCGAGCTGTTACAATAAAATAATGAAGTTAAACGCCTACGATGACTTCATCATCGGCTTATCCTTCATTGGCGGTGTGTGTCTGATAGCCATTGTCAGCTACGTCTGTAAGCTTGTCTACACCAGGATCAAGACAAAGAAATGGAATTTCTTCTGCGAAGACACCGTCACGAATTGTTGCCTGTTTACCGTGGTATCCCTATTTATCACGTACCCGAGTACATGTAGCGTAACGCTGGCGTTACTACCGGTTGGATGCGATAGTTATTATCTCGACGAAAATAACACCATTCTCGCTCGAAAACTCCGTGCAGACTACTCCATAGATTGTGATACCAGCAAACATGTTCAATATACTCACTGGGCATTCGTTACACTTACCTACATTATTGGATTTCCATTCTTGTTGTTTATTTTACTCTGGAAAAATCGTGACGAAATTGTCAGTATGAAGGCTGTTAAAATGTCTACAGAGTTGCTTCACAAAGGTGTTCAGACGGATCCAGACGCTGATGACGGGCTCCATGTTACGCAACATCCAGACGATCAAATCCCGCTAGACAATCCCATAAACAACTGGAGCATAAATGACGGCAATAATAACAATTCCGATGATGAGGAATATGATAACCTGATAATGGAAAATCCTACTACTGATGTAATGAACCAGGAACCTTCCAAAATTGCAAAGTATCCAGTGTGGCTCTTATTTCTATGCGAGAATTATAAAGCCGAATATTGGTACTGGGAAATCGTTGAACTGACACGTAAACTAGTTCAGATATCACTAGTTGTCATGTTCGGCTCCAGTGATCCATGGTTTCTTACCGTAACCGTCGCGATATCAGTGGTTTATATAACTATCCACGCCTACTTCAAACCCATGGAAAATGGATTTGAACATACCTTACAGATGACATCGCTTGCGTCTATCTTCCTCAACCTCGCTATTGCTACCTATTTAATGATGTCTAAAAATATGGAGCCAGTTGATAATCAATTTCCCGTGACTGTATCATTGATCGTCCTCAACGTTGGAGTTGTGCTTGTAGTAACAGGTATGTTGCAGTAATTTAGTACATTTTGAGATTAACTTTTAAAACTTGACCATATCGTTTGGAGGCCAATACCAGTATGAACACAAGTTAAAATAAAAAATGACAGACCATGTTGAAACGTGTCTGCTATGTGGAGCTCACAGCCAATACAAATTAAACAATAAGTGGTCTAGCAATGGTCTCAAGCATCGTATCGATCGACTTTTCCAAATTTAATAGTGTTTATTTCCCTTAGCCGGCGGCCACAACTAATACACATACAGTTCTCGATAATCTTTCTGATGCGCATACGAACTTGCAAATCATTATGGCCATATGTTTTGAACTCACCACCTAAAAAGGGTGGTGGCGTTGCATTTGTGGTCACTAATCATCCATCTCTCTCTATTAACTCAACAACTAAATGTGGTAGAGCTATGGTTGAGGTGTTATGTAAAAGCCTATTTATCTAGCTACATTGTGAGAATAAATCAGGTATTTCCAAGACTGTTTGGCTGAGATATGATTAATTATATTGTGAAAGTCAGGAGTGGTGGCGGTGGCGCTGTGTACAATCTCTATGGGGAATAAAGAAAATGTTCCCAATTCTACGTTCAAGTTAATATAACTCCTCATCCCTGTATGGTACAAACATGATTTTGCTATCATTTTATAGATTATTTTATATTCTATAAGATTCTGTTTCAACAAACGTGACAACTATTATGTAACGATTGTAATCATGAACCGATTGCATTGTCCTTGGCTTTTTCCCTATTCGCTACACAGTGAACTTGCCCTGATTCATCGGGTTTACATACATGATTACAACAAAAAAAGTATTCAACCGATGATAGCAAAATTATACATTTTTGGAAAGCGCTCAAATAGGGGAATTCGAAAATGCCGTTTAAATCAGGATAGGGTGCATACCCCAAAAAATATACTTGTAATTCTAATAAATATGAAATGTAAACGCTTGTGCTCATTAACATCTCGATATAGTGTATTTCAACAAGTATAGTATATTTCAACAACCATTATTTTCTGATGGATAATTGCATGAGGAACTAATATGCACAGTAGAATTATGATTGGGATAGGTAGCTTTAATCAAAATATGAAGAAAAAAAATCGATATTTTTTGAACATTCTTAATTAATCGCAACATGTTACCATTAGATCCTATCTAAATTCAAATAACATATTTGGATTTCTTGTGTGATAACCGCTCAGAAAATATATACTTTTTATGGGGTAGAACAAGTAGTTATTGCGATATGCTAATTCGAATCTCAGATGGTGTAAAATGTAAAAATCTGTACATGCAATGGTAAGGGTGGCGAGTTCAAAACACATGGCCTTATCTAAATTGTACAATTGTCAAATATCAATAGCATTAACGATTTTGATAAGTTAGTACATGATCAGGATGCTATTATTTGTTTTTAATCCGTCGTTCGCTCAACTTTATCTTTAAACAGTTAATGGCATACTTCGCATCATCAAGACAGTTCGTAAACGAGGCATCGGTCATTCTTGTGTTCAGAATTCGTGCGTTGCCTGTGTCGCCATTTTATCAAGTACCGGAACTCTTGTATCAACTTCGATGAACCACTCCACAGATCATCAGGATGAACCTTTGATTGATGCGTGACCATACTACTTTTTTAATGTGTACATCCTTAAGATCGTGGGTGCATGCATTTGCATGGCAATTAGTGGACGGGTGTGAGGCATACAATGACCCATTTCCCCTTGTTTTCAACACCATTTGGCCGTATCCGCAGATATCTGGACCGTAATAGCACTGAGACACTCGTTCACGCATTTGTCTCTTCTCGTCTTGACTCCAAGTAACAACATATTATATGGACTTCCTGTTTCTCAATTAAGAACATTGCAGCGCATCCAAAATACTGCTGTCCGGTTGGTAACCTTGTCAAAGAATATATATGCCCAGTGTTTAAAGATCTTCACTGGTTGCCTGTGGAGAGCCGTATTACCATTTACCCGTTTTTTAACACAATTTTGGTAACGTCTGGTAAAGTATCGAAGTACGAGACTCCATGGTTAAAGTACCGAGAAATACCTTGAGGGGGGGGGGAGAGACCTATAATTGGCAAACTACCCTGAATAACTATTTCAACACACACAGGAGGGTAGTGGTTGAGGGGGAGAGACCGATAATTGGCAAACTAAAGCGACCTACCCTGAACAACTATTTTAATCCTTTTATCCTGAAAATGGGAATAAATTACACATCCCTCGTTATTTCAACACCATTTTAACCGCAATAGGACACGCTTTAGGCTGCGCCAGTCTGTTAAAGTATTGATAACACCTTGTATGCAAAATGAGGTCTGGCGCGCGTAGCCAACTTTCCTACAATAGTTCGGGCTGGCAAATAAAGGACTTCGTGGCTATGAGGAGAGGCGGAGTGGGGGGGGGGGGGGGGGGGGGGGGGGGGGGGTATGAGGGGAGAGACCGATACTTTGCAAACTAACATTGGCCTAGCAATTTATTAGTTAGTATTATTGGGAAAAATCATGCGAAGCGATAAAAAAGGAAAGTAAAAAGTGCCCATGCATCTCACCACCCAATTTGCCGATTTGGAACTGATCAAAGTTTAGTCATAGAAAATAATCATATTTATAGGCCAATATTTATCAACAGCAGATATTTTTTCAAAGTATGTAACTCATTCGAAAAATCTGAATGCAGTACATGAACTAATATTTTACACTATTAAATACCTCACTCATGAAAATATAATATAGAGACTTTTAAAGTTATGATTGATTGTTAATAAACATGAAAAGAGGTTTTGAAACACACTATTAAGTTTCACAAAGCGATAAGCATTGAAGTCACTCAGGCAATCAATCACTAATTTTTTTTTAATGACTGCATATCAGTTGTTTAGAGGGTACATTGTCTCATGGAAATGCTTAGCATTTTATTTTGGTACCGAGGAATTTTTATTGAACCTGATAACTCAACTGATCAAAGTCACCATAATCGTAATTCAGTGAATCTGTGTTTGTAAAAATACAATTTGCTTTAAAATAGCACAAAGATTTTGCTTTTCCAGGCATTTATTTTACATTTCCTCTGACAAATCAAACATCCTGCTAAGGAAACTACTTGCCAACCAACCATCAATGTTTTAAGGTAAGGCATAATCAGCAATACGTAGGCACTTACATGCCCTCACTTGTATGTTTATTGTGTGCAGGGGTGTTCTGACAAAATACGCACTACGCAGAATTCAGTTGTGCACGTAATGTCAATCATTTGTGCGTACATATGCCAAATAAGGTTTGCGTAGCGATCACGGTAGTGTTTCAATAAATACGCTCAAAATCGCATTATTCGTAAATTGGTGGCATCTAATTGGAACACACCCGGCATGAATATTCATATGGTAATGAACAGGTATAAAACAATGGTTATAAATCACAGTTATATACTTTCGTGCAGTCTCTTTGATATAACTATTTTACTGATTTAATAGTACTGTAAATGTAATATCATCATCTCTAGATGCACTTGTATAACCAATGATAACTTCAAATGTAATTCCTTAATTCCTCAAGAAATAGTTATTAAATAAAATAAATAGGTATTAAATTAGAAATAGGTATTACATTATGGTTTCTATTCCATATCATGCATGTTAAACATTTTCGAATGAATCATAAATGTTAATAAACTAGCAAATTAAGTTGACTATTTTGCATTTATTGATTTTAAAGTATATTTTCAAAGCTATATTTTCAATTATTACTATTACCAATAAACTTGATCAACTATATTGTAAATTTGATTAATTTGTGTCTTTTTCACCTAATGATCCCTTTTTGTCTTTTCGCTTTTTTCTCCTTTTCTCTTTTCAAATAATGCCAATTTCATCAAATGATCCTCCGTTCGGTCATGTTAGCTGGAGGGATGGAGTTTCCGAAGAGGTCGACTTTTCTTAAGCGCGCCCTCTTTTGTTTTATTTGAAAAGGGCCAATTCATATACATGGTATTTTAAGTCGGAGTTGAAAATTACATCTTGGAATGGCAAACTAAATAAAACGTTAAGTGTATTCGGATTTGGATATAAGTTTTGTATCATTGTTTTGAAATGTTCTGATTTAAAGTTTGCCGTTCACCAGCCTGAAATCGTAAGAAAAATTTGGAAGGCAAAACTGGAAACAGAAAAAGGAGAAAAGGGAAAGGAGTAAAAGGAGAGAGGGTAAACTGGCAAACGGCATCCAGATTAGGCATCCAGATGGCCAGGATATAACAGAGGGTTTTTTGAGAGTATTTTTCCCTGTCAAAGAGTAGATCTTCCAAGCTTTACTGTGTTGATGTTCCCCCGGTCAATGATTACATTTTCAGAGGCCCATAAATTCCCAGGTCACCTCTAAAACGTCACAAACTTGATAAATCATGACTTGCTGCTCGATACTGGTCGCGATATTCTTCTTCTCCGAATTAGTTTCGATCAAGCACATAATCGAGTCTGCAGTCGCGATCATTTGATCGGATAAACGATTTTCCTCGCATGTAATTTTATTTGTTCAAAATGTATTTCTGTTTTCTTTTTAAAGTACAAACCACCAAATTCGGCATACGAGGTTCCAAAACGTCTTTGACCTGTGGCGTGACCTGTATCTATTTATATTTATTGCCACGGATCAAGGGTCAAATAAAAGACAATATCGAACAAGCTAATATTTATTTTAGATATATCGAAAATAATTTAGCTCTATATCTGAAGTTGCATTCGATTTAGAGGCAAAAAAAAAAAAAAAATTGTCTGAGAAGACCGCGCGCGTAGCTTTTAAAATTAGCATTTCACCGCATAATTCTTTTTCTATAATTTTTTTCTTCTCGAACATTTAAAATTTAAGTTGTCACTGTATGGAATGGTTTTTTTCTCAATATTAAAACAGTTTATATTCAAGAATTATATTCAAGAAAAACAGTGATTTATTGGACTATGCTTCTTCTTCAAATTTAAATTTCACATTGTGAAGTAGCAACAGCTTTGTTTTCTTGCTGCATAGAGCCCGTTTCATGTTTAAACAAATAATAAAATATACCGCATTTTGCAAAGCATTTAAGAAGAAAAAGAAAAGAAAAAAGAAAAGACATTTCGCCTAGCAGGTTTCTTCCGAGAAAAAATTGCTGACTTCTTGATTTTCACGCGATTCGTGCAAGACGGTCGTAAGTGACACATACATGTGCGACCTTCTTGAATCAAGTAGAAAATATGACTTGTACTTACGGCATTGGTTGATTATTCATTTGTCGAGCTTTTACGAAGTAAATGCATGATTTTAAATGAAGGATGAAGAGCGACAAATCCGCCTTCATGAACTGTATGAAGAGCTGCCTAGCCGAGCGGTGCTTTTACAACTCATTAAATTACACTACACTTGAGTCGAACTCGAAGTAAAATAACAGAAGACAGCTCCTTCTGTTTATATTTTCTTACATTCGTAGAAAATATTGCAACATAATCTTGAATCTTGATTTTCAACCTCGATGGTTTCAGTTGACATTGGTTACGCATGATCGTTCCCAAAATCGCAGAAAATGGGGAGTTTTCATATCACGTCCGCGATTTCCCCAAATTATGTTTTTTAAGCTAAATAAGAAAAATGGTAGACCTATTATATTTGAAGAGCCCATATTCGCTCTTGTGTTTATAATTTGTAAAACTGAGTATTTTGAACCAAATGTGTCCTTGCTTTGGCGCAAAAAGGGTACTATTTAGAAAGTGTTAAATAAGGGGCGTCTTATTCAGGCAAAATCATCCACGTTTTTTAACGAAAAAGAGGGTCAAATGAGCAAAATTGTCCTTGAAACGCCGTCAAATAGTGAGGAAGGGGAGGGGGGGGGGGGGTACTTTAATTTCCTCGATCCTGGAACGATCATGTGTGACCCCTCTGAATATGAAGAGAAAACACAGTATTTTCAATACAGTCGTTTTACGCGCGATCTCGTTGTTGATGATGAACTGATGTTAAATATCATTACGCCGCAAATAAGTAGGCAAAATCTCTTTATCTGTCTTGTGATTTACCAATGACAAATAATAATAATCACCGACTATGAAATAAGCCGTAGTCTGATTGGTCCATATTACGTAAACATATCATAACAACTTAGATTGACAGTTATTATAAAGATATAGAGGTGTTTCACCGGAATGCGAAACCGATCCATCAAAACTGCTGGTCTCCAATAAATTAGAATAAAGGCGTTCTACCAGACTCACGTTACTCATCGATAATAATATATAATCGTTTTCTTTTGTACGATTCTACTTCATTATCACATTGAAAATCACAAAAATGCTTTTTCCTGAAAAACAGTCAAATTACACTTACGACTCTCTTGCATCCAGTCGCCAATATATTCTTCATCATTACGGAATTTATAATATTAATGACAATTGTTACTACATATACTGCGGTGTTTAAGACTTTCGCCCGACTGAACAGTTTAATAGGCCTTTAGACCAACTTCACAGCATGCTTATCGTGTGGAACATTTGATTGATATACTCTTATAATAATAATAATAAATAAATACTAATAATCTGGATGATACATATAGCGCCTTTCCAAGATTGATCGAGGCGCTGCAATTTTGCTACCACTGGTGAATCATCAGATTAAGGTCGCATCAACAAGGATAATGCTCATATGCAAGCGCAAACCTATTATAGAGACTGTGTTTCGGATTAACATCCATGTTGGAGGTATACACAAAAGGTTTGCATCACGGTTCGGTTCCGTGGAAAGTGTTATGCAAAATTCCTATAATAATATCACCCATATAACTCTCTACATAATGACACATAGTTAGTTTGTGTTAAAAAGTATTTAAAGAAATAGTCAATTACAACTAACTAAAAACGCTACTTGACATGGACCATCATTGTGGTAACTGGACCAATATGTTCCAACGGTTAAAATACATAGAAATCAGTGAATGACAACATAGAAATTGTGCACAAATATATATTTACACGATCTCATGAAACCTGGGTTTTATACAATTTTCGTGTTAATGTGTAAATAACAGTAATACTGGTGTAAGACAATGTTCGACAATTTTTGCGATAAAAAGTTATAATTCTAGTAAAATTGTTACCGAGTTGCGAAGTTCAGATCTCCCACATATCATTTTATAAATATATAACACTTTCTTTTATGTTTTTAACTATTTCATATAATCATCATTTAGTACTTATAACAACTATCTCGATTAATTATAAAGCTGATTATATTATTGGGGAAATTAGTCAATATGACCATGATAACCCACCCAATGATTAAATGTAAACCTAGCACATAAAGTCCCTGACCAGGTGCTTTGAGGTTGGCTAATTCAAAAGATATAATCGGTACCAAAAATCTGAGATACACTTTAAATGAGGTGATTTCTTCTCCGCAGTTTGATACCTCATTCAACAAAATCGAATGGATGCTTTTAAACTTATGGCGATTTTAATGACCGTGCATAACAACACCAAACAACATCCAAACCAAGAACATGATTGTATGCTCAATTCCAAATTCCAAAAACGAAAGCGATTAATTGTATGACCCCCACTCCAAACACCCCCACACACATCTTTGCCTAAGGCTTTGAAGCATATCTAGTTAGGGTCCTTGGGGAAACAACTTTGCTCAAACTTTCAGGTGGCTTAGCCCTAATATTGGTTTATAATCAATGTTGAAACCTCCATGTAGATTCTTTTGAGCACGGTCAGGGATTCTATTAAAGTGCTGTCAGACCTAGCCGATTTGGCTCGCCCGAACTATACCGGAGAACCCATTTGGCGATTGTCGGGGATCGGTACTAATGTAGTACGGTAGCGCAACGGTATCACATCGATAAGAACGATAGTACATCGTCAGGACATTGTAAGAACATTGTCCGAACATAGGCGAAATAATTAGCAATGGCAGGCGACGGTAGAAATGTTTGAACAATTGCTCAAAAATGTCTGCCGTTGCGCTGGCGGAGCGAGCAACGGGACTACAACGGCAGTACAGCGGCAGTACTCCGGTATGGCTTCGTTAAGTGTCGGTAGAGCACCGGTAGCGCCCGCAATTGATTAGCGGCTCTCTGATGGCCTCATAGTAGCAGGGGTATGCCACTCAACTTGCCGATCTAAAGCTACTTTTGTTTAACCAGTGGCGTCACTGGTGAGTGTCCCAATGTTGGTGGCACTGTTTGTGTCGTCTGCTTAATGTATAGACTTAATTGAAGTTTACACGGAATTGTTGGAAAAAATCCCTGAAATATATGATACTTGACGTTTCATTATATATTTTACGCATTTAAATTCATTTTCTCACTTTACACCATACCGTCATTTTTTGTGTACTACAGACTTGCTGCAAGTCTATGTTCTGACGATATCCTGACGATCGATGTACTACCGTTCTTATCGATGTGATACCGTTGCGCTACCGTACTAGTATCGAGTACCGATCCCCGAAAATTGCCAAATTTGTGCTTCGGTATAGCTACGGCGAGCCAAATCGGCTAGTTGTGACAGCGCCTTAAAGGCGCAGTCACACCTAGCCGATGTACTACCGTTCTTACCTACTGTGTATTGTTTTTATTTTGTTAACTTTGTAAAGCGCTTTGACCTCTTTGACTAGGCGCTATATAAATGCTTGTATTATTATTATATTATTATATTATTCCGTTGCGCTACTGTACTAAATTTAGTACCGCTCCCAGACAATCGCCAAATTTGTGCTCCGGTATAGCTCGGGCAAGCCAAATCGGCTAGGTGTGACTGCGCTTTAACGTGGATTTGTGTATGTACGTCTACTCACAAATTGGTGTCATTTGATCGGTGCATATCTGAGTTTCATATTTATGAGGTTATGAATGTGTAATACCTTACCTGTCTTATCATTGTTTATCATGGTTGCACGATAATATAATAGCCTATATATACAAGTGATATGGTAAAACAAGCAAAATTAGTGGAATATCAATGTTCAGTAAAATATATTCTAGCATTGATTGCATTTACAAAACCTAAATGGCAGCCAGGTTATATAACAATAATAATGTTGTAATGAAATTACTGACTATTCGAAGATGCTCTTATTTTCGTTGTTATTCTTATTTGGGGAAAATTGAATTTCTTTGGATCATTTATTTTAAAACATGAAGTACTTATTTGCAAGAAACTAGAAGTTATTTTACAATATCGCTTATTGGATACCGTTTTTACTATTGTTAAGTAATTTACATTAATTTAGTTATAGTTATTAGATTACCTAGGTGACCTAGTGGCATGGAGAAACTTCCAAAGAAGCGAAGAATGAATAACGGAAATCAATTCAGTGTATTTGACCTTGGTAATTTGCCAATCTCCAAGGTTACTGTGTGTGCAATATAGCAGTAATGTTCAATAGGCCAATGCAGTGGAGCAATGTGGACATTCTGATTAGATAGAAGTGGCATGACATCACGAACTTATAGATACTTCTGGAACGTGGAATCTTCCAGAATGCTAAGTCATGATATAAAAAGGCTGATTTTGAGACACTCTTGTGAAATCTTGGCGCCATCGAGACGTGACACCAGGTAACATGTTAGGATCCTTATTACGTAATGTTCATTACGGTTCCGCTCCCTCTATAAAATCCAACTTTCTTGACCACGTCTTTGATGACATATCCAGGGTAATAAATCATCCCCTCCTACACCATTTATCTGATTTATTTAACACCAACCGTGTCTTGCCAGCGTGCGTGCTACCATTTCTACCGCTGTCCTAAGCATAGCTCAAGGCTCTTTAGTCTGAGTGTAACTAGAAGCCCTATATACTACTTTTGAAAATGTTCTTGTATTAAAACATTTCCAACTTTTAATTTCAATTTGTCATAAAAACTAGTGCTATATCATATTTTATAAAAACAAAAGTTCAAATTTCGAGAAAAAAAATCACATTATATTATCCAAAGAGCAGATTTTAGTTTTAAAACTAGCCCAAATCTGGCTGAAAGTCACCATGTGTGGAAAGTCATGAGGCAAAACTGCAGCGCCTCAGGCTTGTTTCTAGTTCCACCGCTGCCACACTCAAGGTCCCCCAGCATGCGGTCATTGGTGTTGGATGGATGTAATTCTTGGGTGGAACTTACTAATTCTAGCGTTATGGCCAGTTCAACCTGTCAAACTTGGGCTCAAACCTTACAGGCAATTAGGATTTGTAGTTTGCATGTACATATGAACTGTAATATCCTTGTTAAAAATGATATTTTACTCGGATTACATTGAAATCCATCTAAATCAATAAAAATAATTGTACTATTGTGAAATTAAATATACTGCGTACTTCTATTGTTTATATTTGAGCGAACTCGAGTTGGCGATTTCGGCCTGGGTCATATTGATCGTTACAATACGATCTATAAGAACTTTTACCACAAAACACCTAAATATGGATGAAGCGAAACCCAAGCGAGACCCCCTAAGCATTGCGATGTCACGTCGTTTACGTCTGCTGAGGCAACTTGTTTTGTATTGTCTCATTTTTTTTTGTCTTTCGATAATTTGAAATGATTTCCGCAATAGTATACAAATATGGATTAATTGCAGAATTCAGTGGTATCACAAAGGTCACTAACCATGCATACACTGATGGGGGCAGTGTGATTATCCTTGTTTGAACTAATATTCCAAGTATAACTAATGGACTCCAACATGCAAAGTCTGTGGCCACTATTGCGGCTACCTTAACAGTGAGTCGGATTTGTTTTTTCATATCAGGAGTGCGTCCAGATTGTTGTGATGATTTGATGACAGCTCGTATTATCTCTATATAACACGAAAGGATTATGAAAAAACAAAAGCAATTGAGACCAAGGAAAACAGCTATTGAATAATACAAGCCATTAACCGAACCTAAGGGTAATGTAGTATAGATATCCTGGATGTAATAAAAAAGATCTTCATCTGGGGGACTAATTTTTGTTACATTTTTTTCATTTGAGAATTGTTTAATTAAAGATAATGGCAGACCAACACACACGTTTGAATTATCATAAAACTTTAAATTGTTTCCACTTAAGACTGATGGGACAATGCCGAATGCAAATGAACAGATCCATATCAGTATAGCAGTCACAGCTGTTGATTGTTTACCTAATTTGTTATCAGAGTATGGAAATCTAATATTGATAAACCGATCAATGCTAATTAATGTTACAAAGAAGACAGAGGCTTCACTTGATACTATTGATAAGAATCCAGATATTCTACAGGTAATGCCAGATCTCCACGTTTCAGATTGCATTGGGAAATATTCCCCATAGTAGATATCTGCACATGCAATTATCAACATGTAGACCCCCATCAGTGAATCAGACAATGCCAGATTGCTTAGTAATACATCCTGCACTTTGTATTTTTTTGTATTCGTCTTTCTCCAAATCAAAACAAAGATATTTCCACAGAGTGCATTAATACCAACAATCCACATCATGGTGGCCAAAGTCGTATCTGATAAAAGCCGGTCACATGTGAGATATGGGGACCTATCATCTGCTGCGCTACATATAACACCATCGGGCACATAACATTCACATATCTCATGTTGACTTACAAACAACTTTGAATTTCTAGAAAGAGCAGAAAATGTATCATGATTTATATATTTCAATGGACTGTTCATCACATTAAGTATGTTTAATTGATTTAAGTGTTTGATACTTGGACATTGTTTTAAATTATTTTGCGCTAACACAATTACAGCAATATTTGTTGTGTCTTTGAATATGTCATAATCAAGTTTTGATAGCTCATTATTTTGCAGAAATAGACCTTGCAAATTATATAACCCTTTTAACAAATTTTCATTTACCCATTCTAATTGGTTATCAAACAATGTGAGATACTGTAGATTACATAACCCATTGAAAATGCCATCGGGTAATGTTTTCAACTTATTGTCTTCAATATTAAGGATTCTAAGATTATTCAAATTATTGAACTGGAGAGTCTTCAGTGTGTGCAGTTGATTTTCGAATAAGTACAGACCTCTTAAGTTATTTAATTCCCAAAACAATCCATCTGGTAGTGTTGTCAAGTTATTATTGTCCAGACTAAGATGGGTTAGCTTATTCAATCCCCAAAACAAACTTTCGTTCAAGGTGATCAGTTGGTTATAACCCGAATACAAACGTAGTAGATAAGTTAATCCCTGAAAGGTACTTTCGTTCAAGGTGATCAGTTGGTTTCCAGACAGGTACAATATATTCAAATTGTCTAATCCCGAAAACAACCCACGCGGTAGTGTTATCATATTATTAGACGCCAAAGATATATATGTCAGCTTAGATAATTCCTGAAAGGCACTGTCATTCAAGGTTATCAGTTGGTTTCCATACATGTATAATTTATTCAAATTATCTAATCCCGAAAACAACCCACCCGGTAATGTTATCAAATTATTATCTTCTATATGGAGATATGTCAGCTTAGATAATCCTTGAAAGGTACTTTCATTCAAGGTGATCAGTTGGTTTCCATGCAGGTGCAATTGATCTAAATTGCCTAATCCCCAAAACAACCCACGCGGTAGTGTTATCAAATTATTAGCATGCAGACTAAGCTCTGTCAGCTTAGATAATCCCTGAAAAGTACTTTCATTCAATGTGATCAGTTGGTTTCCATACAGGTGCAATTGATCTAAATTGCCTAATCCCCAAAACAACCCACCCGGTAGTGTTATCAAATCATTATCACGCATAGAGAGAACCGTCAGCTTAGATAATCCCTGAAAAGTACTTTCATTCAATGTGATCAGTTGGTTTCTATACAGGTGCAATGTATCTAAATTGCCTAATCCCCAGAACAACCCACCCGGTAGTGTTATCAAACTATTATCACGCAAAGAGAGCTCTGTCAGCTTAAATAATCCCTGAAAAGTACTTTCATTCAATGTGATCAGTTGGTTTCCATACAGGTGCAATATATCCAAATGTTCTAATCCCCAAAACAACCCACCCGGTAGTGTTATCAAGCTATTATCACGCAAAGAGAGATATGTCAGCTTAGATAATCCCTGAAAAGTACTTTCATTCAATTTGATCAGTTGGTTTCCATACATGTACAGCTTATCTAAATTGTCTAATCCCCAAAACAACCCATCCGGTAGTGTTATTAAATTATTATCATACATAGAGAGATACGTCAGCTTTGATAATCCCTGAAATGTACTTTCATTCAATGTGATCAGTTGGTTTCCATGCAGGTACAATTGATCTAAATTACCTAATCTCCAAAACAACCCACCCGGTAGTGTTATCAAATTATTATCATGCATAGAGAGATCCGTCAGCTTACATAATCCCTGAAAGGTACTTTCATTCAAGGTGATCAGTTGGTTTCCATGCAGGTACAATATATTCAAATTGTCTAATCCCGAAAACAACCCACGCGGTAGTGTTATCATATTATTAGACGCCAAAGATATATATGTCAGCTTATATAATTCCTGAAAGGTACTGTCATTCAAGGTGATCAGTTGATTTCCATACATGTATAAGTAATTCAAATTATCTAATCCCGAAAACAACCCACGAGGTAGTGTTATCAAATTATTAGACGCCAAAGATAGACGTGTCAGCTTAGATAATCCCTGAAAGGTACTTTCATTCAAGGTGATCAGTTGGTTTGCATACAGGTTCAATAAATTCAAATTGTCTAATCCCCAAAATAACCAACCCGGTAATGTTATCAAGTTATTACCATACATAGATAGATATGTCAGCTTAGATAATCCCAGAAAGGTTCTCTCATTCAAGGTGATCAGTTGATTTTTATATAGGTACAATTTATTCAAATTTGCTAATCCCGAAAACAATCCAACCGGTAGTGTTATCAAATTATTTTCATGCATAGCGAGAACTGTTAAATTAGATAATCCCTGAAAGGTACTTTGGTTTAGGTTGATCAATTGGTTTCTAATTAATGACAGTGTAGCCAAATGTTCGACTCCCACAAACAACCCACCTGTTAGTGTACCCAATTCATTATCATCCAGCAAAAGTTCATATAAGTTTCTCAGGTCCGAAAATAATCCTACTTTCAATGTAGTCAGCTGATTGTCTGTAATATCAAGGTATATTAGCATTTCTAAATCTTGAAATAAGCCAATCTGAAGTTCAACCAATTGATTTGCATAAATAACAAGTTGTCTTAGTGTATCTAATCCAATAAATACATCTTCATTGAGGGTGGTCAAGTAATTTTTCTCCAAGTGAAGAGTTTGTAAATATTTTAGAGTCTGAAATGAACCGTCTTCAATGTTTACTATATTATTGCTACTGAGATCCAAAGTTAACATATTAGTCGGGTATATCATCAACATCATGGTGTATATTTGTTCAATCCGATCATGATCAATGCATTGAGATTTTATTTCTCTCTGGCCAAGTGTTGCATTGCAATTCGGGGGAAATTTCATTCTGCAAGTATGACTAATATCTAAATCGCACATAACAGTATGTTTGTATCCGTTAACGTTACTGCAAACCGGTGTCTGATTTTCTGCTAGACTAGGCAAGATATCAAAATTAAAATTAGATTCGTTACAAGAAGGCAGCGACTCTAATAGTAAGCTCCCACTGACTAAGATACTGACATTACCTTGTAGATTTAGTTGAAGACTCTCCTGATGTAAATCTGCACTGCATTTTTTACTTTGTCCATTTAAAACTACATACTTATTTTGACAGTCACTCAATTCGCCTTGTCGTTCGATATACAGGAAAAAATATCCCATGTCAAATTCTAGTATTTCTACATGCGTGCGATATCCTAGTGAAACATTGACTTGTATGCTGCAGTCATGATGGGCACTTCCCAGTAAGGCGATCGCTCCTAGACTGGTATTTCGTTCTTCGATACGACATGGTTGGGTTTCATTGTCAGCAATATCCCACAGAGGCTTAACAAATATTTGAGTCGTAGCTGCTGCTTTGTTCAGTGCCGCATTGTGGAGAGAAAGAACCAATATTAAAATAAAGGACCTCCGTAATATCAAATTGAGCATATGATCGGCCATTGTCGATGTTGTCAATATACAATATACTGTTCTGTACTGAATATATATAGCTATTTTCAAAAGCTTTTAGATAATTCTCAGTTCACTCGTTATAATCAGTGCTAATGTGCTACAGGAAAATGTTCTTAGACTGAAGTGGGCATGGTCTGAGGTACTGCGGCAAGGCAATCCCTATTATCAGCTTTGTGCAGTTTATTTATTAATAAGTATCTTCTCAATACGCTATTGAGGCACCAAGTGTCCACCCAATGCGCTATTGATGCACCACGTGTACACACAATACGCCATTGAGGCACCAAGTGTCCACACAATACGCTATTGAGGCACCATGTGTCCACATAATACGCTATTGAGGCAGCAGGAGTCCACACATTACGCTATTGAGGCACCAAGTGTCCACACAATACGCTATCGAGGCAGCAGGTGTCCCCGAAATACGCTATTGAGGCACAAAGTGTCCACACAATACGCTATTGAGGCAGCAAGTGTCCACACAAAACGCTATTGAGGCAGCAAGTGTCGACACAAGACGCTATTGAGGCAGCGAGTGTCCACACAAGACGCTATTGAGGCACCAAGTGTCCACACAATACGCTATCGAGGCAGCAGGTGTCCACGCAATACGCTATTGAGGCACAAAGTGTCCACGCAATTCGCTACTGAGTCAGTGAATGCCCATTTTTGGAGTTGGTGAAGTGATGATGCATACTAGTTAACTAACGTCCATACGAGATCGTACAGCGACATATGTATTGGTTTGGCTGATGTCATCACTACAAGATACGATACCTATATTATATACAATGAGTCAGGTAAGTATATATACATATGGCTTAAAATCTCCCATATATCGCTAGGCTAGCTAAATACATCATTTCCCTGTAATGTATTTTGTGGCAATGCGAATTCTTAATCAAAACTCCACATAATATTATTATTTGTTTGTACAGAAACAAATTCGTTCAATAGCTTACACCATAGGAGTGATATTTCCATGATGTCATCTCTGACCAATGAATAAACGTACAATTTCGTATTTACAGCATCTGCGCATACATTTGAGTTTAGAGTGTCAGTGCTGATTCAAATACCTTTACTTCGACAGTTCAAATAATGGTGGTATAACTATTTTGAAGAATCTCGGCCTTGTCAGTTTCTTTTGTATCATATTATTATCATATGAATTATTTTATTTATTACTAAACTTAATGATTAACATGCAAAGGTCATCCTCCCCATCTTATGCGTTAATGAGTAGAATAGTATTTGACAGTATTTGATATGTTTTAGATGTGTATTGGGATGTGAGGATGTGATACCAGCTTAAGATTTGGTAAAAGGGTGTATCTCAAAATACACATAAGTTTACACAAGATATGTAAATATAGAACTCCATAATTATTATGTAAACCTTTCACACAGTATTTGTGTACCAAATACACAAGTTATGTAAAAATAACTTGTGTATTTTGTACACAATTTAGTTGTGCACAAAATACACAAGTTATGTAAAAATAACTTGTGTATTTTGTACAAAAAACTGTGTGAAAGGTTTACATAATAATTATGAAGTTCTATATTTAACATAATTATGTAAACATTTTTCTGTGTGTAGAAATATAGTAAAGAGGCGCTTGTCGTTAATATTTGACTTGTAAATATTTGGTTTTCAGTAATAAAAACGTCAGTTAATTTTGAACAACTTTGCTATTGTTCATTTTTATGTCGATAAATGTAAACATGTGAAAAAGTATGATTTCAAATCAGTTGTCTTATTTTCCACGTACAGCCTATTTATTTCGGTACACACAGTACATATTAACTGGCCTGTAGGTAATTCGGGTATGAAAGGGTTAAGAAAACAATAATTTAGCTCTTTTATATAAATTTCACACATGACGCTGTACGAACGTGTTCAGCATCTTTTAAACAACGTTACTCACCAAAGGTTGTGATAAACATTTTTAAAACGTTATATATGGGGTACATCCACAAAAATGTTGTTTTTATAACGTTGTATCGTAACGTTTTCGAAACTAACTTGCAACTTTACTTCACAACGTTGCCACAACGTACATTTGTTAGCAAGGGCGGTCCTAGGGACCCACCCTATTTATCTAATCAACGTCTCGACGGATTTTACATTGTTTGCGCCAAAAGATACGTATTCATTGTGACAACTACAAACAAAATATCAAGTGGAAAAAAACTAAAACGAAAAAGTCAACGGAGAGAGGAAGTTCACGATTTCTTTTACCAGATTTAATCCCGGCATTTCAAACTGGTAACTCTCTACAAATAGCTCTGATTGGGCAATCAAATGGTTCACTGCAAGTCAGAATTATTTTTTTTACATTACATACCTTTTAAACAAAGGCTACGATTTAAAAGCACGCAGCGATATTTTCATCCATTGTTATGACTAATCAAAATAATAGAGAAGAATCCCAGTTGATACCCACGAGAAATCAAAACAAATTTCCTGCATTGCAATTGTGCGTCGTCTTCGAAATTGTAATTATGGAAAAATAATTTCTATAAGGCAGAGATAGAAAAACCAATTAATACAAATCTCGGAAATTTGTTAAAGCATCCGGACTGTAACAATAGATTTTCATAGATCTTGATTATGGCATTGGTAATAACAATATTGGCGGACAATCATGATGTATGCATCAGTAAGTGCATAAGAATTTCATATTATACGGGGTAGATCACTAATTCAGAAAAGGGCATGTAAAACCATCCGTATACAACAGGATATTTTGTCAATCTGGATTCTGATAGTCCAATTTTTTGTCTTCCAAATTAATTTTCAAATTTTCCCTCTTCAATTTTTTTTTTTTTTTTTTGGAAATTGAGTGCACACACACATCACACACAATTGGAAGACAGAACATTTGAGGCCACTTCCCCTATACAAAACGTGTGTAGAGAGGGTGATTATCATTCCAGGTGTTTCCAGTTGGGCTTACAGTTTTGCCAAGGTTTTTAATTACAAGCCCAAATGGGCCAAAACAACAACAATGCCAGGCAAAAAAACCCACATGTTTTACTTCCATTCAATATTAGCGCACTATTTCAAGCGGTTTACGTGTAGGTCCACATACAGTTTTGTCATGCAATGTATGTACGCTTTCATGTCTCGGAGATGTATACGAAAGTGTGCGTAATGTTGAAATGTCTGTGGCAAGTCTATGCATGCAGTACCAGTAGTCCCCAGCACAGAACAAAACAAATGCAATCAATGCTCAAACATCTGTATTCTTTCATTCAAGGTAAACATTTCAAGAAGCCGAAGACATCGGTCCAAATAAAGTTTGGTGATGCAATGTACGCGTTCCTGTCTCCGAGACACGCACAATTTTGCGTTTTATTCCGCTGCATAGTCCATTAGAGTAACGTTGTAGCCAGTAGCGCCACATAGAACATTCTTATACCAATGGTGTTATAGCTGTCTCTTTCAAGTAAGGCAGGCTGCATGCTTTTATTTGTTCTTCATTTCATGTTTCCATGATATACATAATGCACCCACCCAACAAGAGTTAATTTGTAGCCCAACTATTTTCTAAGACAATGATAAATAAAGCTCTAATTCAAACTGATGACACAATTGGGCTATAATTTTTATAAACAGGCAACCTCAAGTCCTGCTGTGTGTGTGTGTTTGACCTCTTTAAAAACAGATTTGTATACAATACCAGCTAGTAGTCCTGTAGGCCCTATTATGTAACATTATATAACAGCTAGCTATAGTCTATAGAACTATTATAGCAGGCAAGCTGGCTATATCATTACATGTCCCTATTTTTTCTAATTATACACGTTTATGCATTACTCATTTTGATATGTGTGGGGTGTACGTCACCGGGGGGGGGGGGGGGGGTTATTCAGTGCGATCAGTAGTGGCGATCAGTAGTGGCGTACCCAGGGGGGCCCGTGCCACCCCCCCCCCCCCCGAAATATCCCTGTAGGTAAAAATGACCCTCCGTCGATGCAATTTTGACCATGCAATTTTTTTGACCGGTTACGCGGGCAACTTCATCGCTCCCCCACCCCTTCCCCCCCCCCCCCCCCCCCCCCCCCCCCCCCCACCACCACCCATCAAGATTTCAGCTGCTGACGGGGAAAATATTGTGCAAGTTTTACGAAAAAAATTGTCGGTACCATGCCTTTCGTCAGTACAACTATGGTCGTGCCTGCCTGCCCCCCCCCCCCTGTTTCCAAAAGCTGGGTACATCACTGGCGATCAGTAAGTGGATGATGCAGTGAAATCACTGCTTTGAGGAGAGAAATAACCTATAGATGCGTGAGGACCCGTTGCATTGCTGATCCAGCGAAGGACAGGGAGGGCGCAGTGGAAAAGGGCCAGGGATTTCTTTTTTTGGGGGGGGGGGGGGGGGGGTGGGGGTGTGGGTCGCAGTGGTACCCATGAATTGCCCAGGCTTGTCACAGACCATTTGTACGTGGAAGTTACTGCTTGTGTGATGTCAGCGAAGGTCAACAGGTTGCCCCATTTGTGATCCCACAATGCAACAGATAAGGATAATCAATGGCTTTTTTTTCTATTGCGATAAACCTTGTGTTGTAAATGTGCCAATCGCGATCAATGCGCTGCATCGCACTATCATCGCATTGTCGTCATAGTGATTTTGGTTGTACACTAGACTAAGGCAAAAAAAAAAAAAAAAAACCTGTTTAGCGTCCCCTCCCCGCTTCCTTTTTTGGGGTCCGCTTCAATTTTCTTTTCTTTTTTCTCTTTATTTCAGTCATAACTTTTTCAAGTTCGCAATGTTTATCGCTTACCAGGGCGGTTTTGTACTTAAAGTGGGGGGAAAAATAAAACAAAAGGGCCTCTTCCTTCCTTTTTTGAAAAAAGTCCCGATGCTAAACATGTTTTTATTTTTATTTTGCCTCTAGCCTAATTCAAGCTGTACTGAGATGTAATAAAATAAATCCTCAGCGTTGAAAGAACTAGTATGCTTGGGCCCAGATTTCAGATTTGATCACACTTAGATCACAGAGAACTTGAGCCAAACTCGAGTATTTTGCTGGGCTCTGGAGTCGGGCTCTGGAGTCGGACTCGCGCAGTCCATTTATCAATGGTAGAGCGTGTATCTCAACCGTTAGCCGAGATTCTCGAAATGACGTCATTTCAAGTAGGCATTGATTTGACGTCACTGTTTGTGATTGATTGCTTGATTGATTGCTTGATTGATTGCTTGCTTGCTTGCTTGCTTGCTTGATTGATTGATTGATTGATTGGCTTCATTAAAAAACATGTTCTTACAGTTCGAAGGCGCTCTTTAAATTGACCAATCAATCAATCAATCAACAATTAATCAAGCAATCAATAAATCGATTAATCAATCAATCAATCGATTAATCAATCAATCAATCAATCAATCAATTAAATAAATAAATGAATGAATCAATAAATAAATAAATACATAATACATAAATCAATCAATCAATCCATCAATCAGTCAATCAGTCAATCAACCAATCAATCAATCATTCAATCACAAACAGTGACGTCAAATCAATGCCTACTTGAAATGACGTCATTTCGAGAATCTCGGCTAACGGTTGAGATACACGCTCTACCTTTATCAATACGGGCCAGATTTGAGAAAAAAACAGAAATAAGCTTATTACTCAAATTCGGCAATGTTCGAATTAAAAATTACAATGCCTGTATAATGCAATGGGTTATTTTAACATAGATTTGGTAAGAAAAAAATATTATTCGTTTTCCAAGATGAAATCCCACCTTATTTCACCGAGTCTCGCAACACTCATTTCCCTATTCGTCGAAAGTTACTGATGACCGAATACACATCACTCATATTTGGGTATGTTGTGATGTACATCCGCGTGCCTATTTTTGCTTACCGTTTCAAAATAGTATGATTTGTTGGTTATATAATCTTGACATATATCTCAATTATATTGCCGAATATCGTGCAATTTCAAGCCTATCTTCTTATTAAAATTGTGACTTCAATGTTAAAATCTACTTGTTTGAACCGAATTTCGTTATTACATATGCGGAGTAATTTGGTGGTGCGCCTCATCATTATTTATATTGACACGCGTGCCAGAATGTATGGGACAGGACTAGGCAACAATTATAATGACTTGATTCAGGCAATTTATTCTTGCATGTAATAATTTAATTTTCTCTATTTTAATTCATGACACTGGGATAGGGCATGCATTAAAGCCCCCCCCCCCCCCCCACCCCCACATACACACACCAATGCTACGGGGAATGTGGGGGGGGGGGGGCTAAACCAGGATGACTACTTTCTTTCCCTTCCTTTTTTCTCTTCTAGCCTCAAATGTCCTTGTTTTTTCTTTAATGTTGAACAACAACAAATTCTGACATTATTTGGGAATCATGAAGAATCCGGACTTTTTTGTGGTCCATTTCGACACGAGAGCCTGTTATGTGCACAAACACCCCACGCAATGACTTCAGAAGGTAATTTTAGTGTGCATGTAATGGAAGAAAGAATGATTATCACCTTTATAATGGGATTATACAGCTTGAAATCCACAGCTCCTTCACTACAACTGAAAAAAGTTTTAAAATACATATTTGAAAATTTGTAAAAAAAAATGTTTGTGGAAAAAAAAAACTTTTTTTTTTTCTTCCAATTTTTTTTATTTTTTATTTTTTTTTATTTTTTAGATGTGGGTTTTTAGGAGCTTGTGGATTTCAAGCTGTAACCCAGTTAAGAAAGATAGATAATCATTCTTCTTTCTATACAGGTACACTACAATTACCTTTTGAAGATGGCAATTGAGTCACTCACTGCATGTGTGTTTCAGCAACAGGATATTTTGTCAATCTGGATTCTGATAGTCCAATTTTTTGTCTTCCAAATTAATTTTCAAATTTTCCCTCTTCAATTTTTTTTTTTTTTTTGGAAATTGAGTGCACACACACATCACACACAATTGGAAGACAGAACATTTGAGGCCACTTCCCCTATACAAAACGTGTGTAGAGAGGGTGATTATCATTCCAGGTGTTTCCAGTTGGGCTTACAGTTTTGCCAAGGTTTTTAATTACAAGCCCAAATGGGCCAAAACAACAACAATGCCAGGCAAAAAAACCCACATGTTTTACTTCCATTCAATATTAGCGCACTATTTCAAGCGGTTTACGTGTAGGTCCACATACAGTTTTGTCATGCAATGTATGTACGCTTTCATGTCTCGGAGATGTATACGAAAGTGTGCGTAATGTTGAAATGTCTGTGGCAAGTCTATGCATGCAGTACCAGTAGTCCCCAGCACAGAACAAAACAAATGCAATCAATGCTCAAACATCTGTATTCTTTCATTCAAGGTAAACATTTCAAGAAGCCGAAGACATCGTCCAAATAAAGTTTGGTGATGCAATGTACGCGTTCCTGTCTCCGAGACACGCACAATTTTGCGTTTTATTCCGCTGCATAGTCCATTAGAGTAACGTTGTAGCCAGTAGCGCCACATAGAACATTCTTATACCAATGGTGTTATAGCTGTCTCTTTCAAGTAAGGCAGGCTGCGTGCTTTTATTTGTTCTTCATTTCATGTTTCCATGATATACATAATGCACCCACCCAACAAGAGTTAATTTGTAGCCCAACTATTTTCTAAGACAATGATAAATAAAGCTCTAATTCAAACTGATGATACAATTGGGCTATAATTTTTATAAACAGGCAACCTCAAGTCCTGCTGTGTGTGTGTGTTTGACCTCTTTAAAAACAGATTTGTATACAATACCAGCTAGTAGTCCTGTAGGCCCTATTATGTAACATTATATAACAGCTAGCTATAGTCTATAGAACTATTATAGCAGGCAAGCTGGCTATATCATTACATGTCCCTATTTTTTCTAATTATACACGTTTATGCATTACTCATTTTGATATGTGTGGGGTGTACGTCACCCGGGGGGGGGGGGGGGGGTTATTCAGTGCGATCAGTAGTGGCGATCAGTAGTGGCGTACCCAGGGGGGCCCGTGCCACCCCCCCCCCCCCCCGAAATATCCCTGTAGGTAAAAATGACCCTCCGTCGATGCAATTTTGACCATGCAATTTTTTTGACCGGATTACGCGGGCAACTTCATCGCTCCCCCACCCCTTCCGCCCCCCCCCCCCCCCCCCCACCACCCCATCAAGATTTCATCTGCTGACGGGGAAAATATTGTGCAAGTTTTACGAAAAAAATTGTCGGTACCATGCCTTTCGTCAGTACAACTATGGTCGTGCCTGCCTGCCCCCCCCCCCCCCCCGTTTCCAAAAGCTGGGTACGTCACTGGCGATCAGTAAGTGGATGATGCAGTGAAATCACTGCTTTGAGGAAGAGAAATAACCTATAGATGCGTGAGGACCCGTTGCATTGCTGATCCAGCGAAGGACAGGGAGGGCGCAGTGGAAAAGGGCCAGGGATTTCTTTTTTTGGGGGGGGGGGGGGGTGGGGGTCTGGTCAGTGGTACCCATGATTGCCCAGGCTTGTCACAGACCATTTGTACGTGGAAGTTACTGCTTGTGTGATGTCAGCGAAGGTCAACAGGTTGCCCCATTTGTGATCCCACAATGCAACAGATAAGGATAATCAATGGCTTTTTTTTCTATTTGCGATAAACCTTGTGTTGTAAATGTGCCAATCGCGATCAATGCGCTGCATCGCACTATCATCGCATTGTCGTCATAGTGATTTTGGTTGTACACTAGACTAAGGCAAAAAAAAAAAAAAACCTGTTTAGCGTCCCCTCCGCTTCCTTTTTTGGGGTCCGCTTCAATTTTCTTTTCTTTTTCTCTTTATTTCAGTCATAACTTTTTCAAGTTCGCAATGTTTATCGCTTACCAGGGCGGTTTTGTACTTAAAGTGGGGGGAAAAATAAAACAAAAGGGCCTCTTCCTTCCTTTTTTGAAAAAGTCCCGATGCTAAACATGTTTTTATTTTTATTTTGCCTCTAGCCTAATTCAAGCTGTACTGAGATGTAATAAAATAAATCCTCAGCGTTGAAAGAACTAGTATGCTTGGGCCCAGATTTCAGATTTGATCACACTTAGATCACAGAGAACTTGAGCCAAACTCGAGTATTTGCTGGGCTCTGGAGTCGGGCTCTGGAGTCGGACTCGCGCAGTCCATTTATCAATGGTAGAGCGTGTATCTCAACCGTTAGCCGAGATTCTCGAAATGACGTCATTTCAAGTAGGCATTGATTTGACGTCACTGTTTGTGATTGATTGCTTGATTGATTGCTTGATTGATTGCTTGCTTGCTTGCTTGCTTGCTTGCTTGATTGATTGATTGATTGATTGGCTTCATTAAAAAACATGTTCTTACAGTTCGAAGGCGCTCTTTAAATTGACAATCAATCAATCAATCAACCAATTAATCAAGCAATCAATAAATCGATTAATCAATCAATCAATCGATTAATCAATCAATCAATCAATCAATCAATTAAATAAATAAATGAATGAATCAATAAATAAATAAATACATAATACATAAATCAATCAATCAATCAATCAATCAGTCAATCAGTCAATCAACCAATCAATCAATCATTCAATCACAAACAGTGACGTCAAATCAATGCCTACTTGAAATGACGTCATTTCGAGAATCTCGGCTAACGGTTGAGATACACGCTCTACCTTTATCAATACGGGCCAGATTTGAGAAAAAAAACAGAAATAAGCTTATTACTCAAATTCGGCAATGTTCGAATTAAAATTACAATGCCTGTATAATGCAATGGGTTATTTAACATAGATTTGGTAAGAAAAAAATATTATTCCTTTTCCAAGATGAAATTCCACCTTATTTCACCGAGTCTCGCAACACTCATTTCCCTATTCGTCGAAAGTTACTGATGACCGAATACACATCACTCATATTTGGGTATGTTGTCATGTACATCCGCGTGCCTATTTTTGCTTACCGTTTTCAAAATAGTATGATTTGTTGGTTATATAATCTTGACATATATCTCAATTATATTGCCGAATATCGTGCAATTTCAAGCCTATCTTCTTATTAAAATTGTGACTTCAATGTTAAAATCTACTTGTTTGAACCGAATTTCGTTATTACATATGCGGAGTAATTTGGTGGTGCGCCCTCATCATTATTTATATTGACACGCGTGCCAGAATGTATGGGACAGGACTAGGCAACAATTATAATGACTTGATTCAGGCAATTTATTCCTTGCATGTAATAATTTAATTTTCTCTATTTTAATTCATGACACTGGGATAGGGCATGCATTAAAGCCCCCCCCCCCCCCACCCCCACATACACACACCAATGCTACGGGGAATGTGGGGGGGGGGGGGCTAAAACCAGGATGACTACTTTCTTTCCCTTCCTTTTTTCTCTTTCTAGCCTCAAATGTCCTTGTTTTTTCTTTAATGTTGAACAACAACAAATTCTGACATTATTTGGGAATCATGAAGAATCCGGACTTTTTGTGGTCCATTTCGACACGAGAGCCTGTTATGTGCACAAACACCCCACGCAATGACTTCAGAAGGTAATTTTAGTGTGCATGTAATGGAAGAAAGAATGATTATCACCTTTATAATGGGATTATACAGCTTGAAATCCACAGCTCCTTCACTACAACTGAAAAAAGTTTTAAAATACATATTTGAAAATTTGTAAAAAAAACATGTTTGTGGAAAAAAAAAACTTTTTTTTTTCTTCCAATTTTTTTTTTTTTTATTTTTTTTTTATTTTTTAGATGTGGGTTTTTAGGAGCTTGTGGATTTCAAGCTGTAACCCCAGTTAAGAAAGATAGATAATCATTCTTCTTTCCTATACAGGTACACTACAATTACCTTTTGAAGATGGCAATTGAGTCACTCACATGCATGTGTGTTTCAGCAACAGGATATTTGTCAATCTGGATTCTGATAGTCCAATTTTTTGTCTTCCAAATTAATTTTCAATTTTCCCTCTTCAATTTTTTTTTTTTTTTTGGAAATTGAGTGCACACACACATCACACACAATTGGAAGACAGAACATTTGAGGCCACTTCCCCTATACAAAACGTGTGTAGAGAGGGTGATTATCATTCCAGGTGTTTCCAGTTGGGCTTACAGTTTTGCCAAGGTTTTTAATTACAAGCCCAAATGGGCCAAAACAACAACAATGCCAGGCAAAAAAAACCCACATGTTTTACTTCCATTCAATATTAGCGCACTATTTCAAGCGGTTTACGTGTAGGTCCACATACAGTTTTGTCATGCAATGTATGTACGCTTTCATGTCTCGGAGATGTATACGAAAGTGTGCGTAATGTTGAAATGTCTGTGGCAAGTCTATGCATGCAGTACCAGTAGTCCCCAGCACAGAACAAAACAAATGCAATCAATGCTCAAACATCTGTATTCTTTCATTCAAGGTAAACATTTCAAGAAGCCGAAGACATCGGTCCAAATAAAGTTTGGTGATGCAATGTACGCGTTCCTGTCTCCGAGACACGCACAATTTTGCGTTTTATTCCGCTGCATAGTCCATTAGAGTAACGTTGTAGCCAGTAGCGCCACATAGAACATTCTTATACCAATGGTGTTATAGCTGTCTCTTTCAAGTAAGGCAGGCTGCGTGCTTTTATTTGTTCTTCATTTCATGTTTCCATGATATACAAATGCACCCACCCAACAAGAGTTAATTTGTAGCCCAACTATTTTCTAAGACAATGATAAATAAAGCTCTAATTCAAACTGATGATACAATTGGGCTATAATTTTTATAAACAGGCAACCTCAAGTCCTGCTGTGTGTGTGTGTTTGACCTCTTTAAAAACAGATTTGTATACAATACCAGCTAGTAGTCCTGTAGGCCCTATTATGTAACATTATATAACAGCTAGCTATAGTCTATAGAACTATTATAGCAGGCAAGCTGGCTATATCATTACATGTCCCTATTTTTTCTAATTATACACGTTTATGCATTACTCATTTTGATATGTGTGGGGTGTACGTCACCGGGGGGGGGGGGGGTTATTCAGTGCGATCAGTAGTGGCGATCAGTAGTGGCGTACCCAGGGGGGCCCGTGCCACCCCCCCCCCCCCGAAAATATCCCTGTAGGTAAAATGACCCTCCGTCGATGCAATTTTGACCATGCCAATTTTTTTTGACCGGATACGCGGGCAACTTCATCGCTCCCCCACCCCTTCCCCCCCCCCCCCCCCCACCACCCATCAAGATTTCAGCTGCTGACGGGGAAATATTGTGCAAGTTTACGAAAAAAATTGTCGGTACCATGCCTTTCGTCAGTACAACTATGGTCGTGCCTGCCTGCCCCCCCCCCCCCCCCCCCGTTCCAAAAGCTGGGTACGTCACTGGCGATCAGTAAGTGGATGATGCAGTGAAATCACTGCTTTGAGGAAGAGAAATAACCTATAGATGCGTGAGGACCCGTTGCATTGCTGATCCAGCGAAGGACAGGGAGGGCGCAGTGGAAAAGGGCCAGGGATTTCTTTTTGGGGGGGGGGGGGGGGGGGGTGGGGGTCTGGTCAGTGGTACCCATGAATTGCCCAGGCTTGTCACAGACCATTTGTACGTGGAAGTTACTGCTTGTGTGATGTCAGCGAAGGTCAACAGGTTGCCCCATTTGTGATCCCACAATGCAACAGATAAGGATAATCATGGCTTTTTTTTCTATTTGCGATAAACCTTGTGTTGTAAATGTGCCAATCGCGATCAATGCGCTGCATCGCACTATCATCGCATTGTCGTCATAGTGATTTTGGTTGTACACTAGACTAAGGCAAAAAAAAAAAAAAAACCTGTTTAGCGTCCCCTCCCGCTTCCTTTTTTGGGGTCCGCTTCAATTTTCTTTTCTTTTTTCTCTTTATTTCAGTCATAACTTTTTCAAGTTCGCAATGTTTATCGCTTACCAGGGCGGTTTTGTACTTAAAGTGGGGGGAAAAATAAAACAAAAGGGCCTCTTCCTTCCTTTTTTGAAAAAAGTCCCGATGCTAAACATGTTTTTATTTTTATTTTGCCTCTAGCCTAATTCAAGCTGTACTGAGATGTAATAAAATAAATCCTCAGCGTTGAAAGAACTAGTATGCTTGGGCCCAGATTTCAGATTTGATCACACTTAGATCACAGAGAACTTGAGCCAAACTCGAGTATTTTGCTGGGCTCTGGAGTCGGGCTCTGGAGTCGACTCGCGCAGTCCATTTATCAATGGTAGAGCGTGTATCTCAACCGTTAGCCGAGATTCTCGAAATGACGTCATTTCAAGTAGGCATTGATTTGACGTCACTGTTTGTGATTGATTGCTTGATTGATTGCTTGATTGATTGCTTGCTTGCTTGCTTGCTTGCTTGCTTGATTGATTGATTGATTGGCTTCATTAAAAAACATGTTCTTACAGTTCGAAGGCGCTCTTTAAATTGACAATCAATCAATCAATCAACCAATTAATCAAGCAATCAATAAATCGATTAATCAATCAATCAATCGATTAATCAATCAATCAATCAATCAATCAATTAAATAAATAAATGAATGAATCAATAAATAAATAAATACATAATACATAAATCAATCAATCAATCAATCAATCAGTCAATCAGTCAATCAACCAATCAATCAATCATTCAATCACAAACAGTGACGTCAAATCAATGCCTACTTGAAATGACGTCATTTCGAGAATCTCGGCTAACGGTTGAGATACACGCTCTACCTTTATCAATACGGGCCAGATTTGAGAAAAAAAACAGAAATAAGCTTATTACTCAAATTTCGCAATGTTCGAATTAAAAATTACAATGCCTGTATAATGCAATGGGTTATTTTAACATAGATTTGGTAAGAAAAAAATATTATTCGTTTTCCAAGATGAAATTCCCACCTTATTTCACCGAGTCTCGCAACACTCATTTCCCTATTCGTCGAAAGTTACTGATGACCGATTACACATCACTCATATTTGGGTATGTTGTGATGTACATCCGCGTGCCTATTTTTGCTTACCGTTTTCAAATAGTATGATTTGTTGGTTATATAATCTTGACATATATCTCAATTATATTGCCGAATATCGTGCAATTTCAAGCCTATCTTCTTATTAAAATTGTGACTTCAATGTTAAAATCTACTTGTTTGAACCGAATTTCGTTATTACATATGCGGAGTAATTTGGTGGTGCGCCCTCATCATTATTTATATTGACACGCGTGCCAGAATGTATGGGACAGGACTAGGCAACAATTATAATGACTTGATTCAGGCAATTTATTCCTTGCATGTAATAATTTAATTTTCTCTATTTTAATTCATGACACTGGGATAGGGCATGCATTAAAGCCCCCCCCCCACCCCCACATACACACACCAATGCTACGGGGAATGTGGGGGGGGGGGGGCTAACCAGGATGACTACTTTCTTTCCCTTCCTTTTTTCTCTTTCTAGCCTCAAATGTCCTTGTTTTTTCTTTAATGTTGAACAACAACAAATTATGACATTATTTGGGAATCATGAAGAATCCGGACTTTTTGTGGTCCATTTCGACACGAGAGCCTGTTATGTGCACAAACACCCCACGCAATGACTTCAGAAGGTAATTTTAGTGTGCATGTAATGGAAGAAAGAATGATTATCACCTTTATAATGGGATTATACAGCTTGAAATCCACAGCTCCTTCACTACAACTGAAAAAAGTTTTAAAATACATATTTGAAAATTTGTAAAAAAAATTGTTTGTGGAAAAAAAAACTTTTTTTTTTCTTTCCAATTTTTTTTTTTTTTTTTTTTTTTTTTTTTTTAGATGTGGGTTTTTAGGAGCTTGTGGATTTCAAGCTGTAACCCCAGTTAAGAAAGATAGATAATCATTCTTCTTTCCTATACAGGTACACTACAATTACCTTTTGAAGATGGCAATTGAGTCACTCACTGCATGTGTGTTTCAGCAACAGGATATTTTGTCAATCTGGATTCTGATAGTCCAATTTTTTGTCTTCCAAATTAATTTTCAAATTTTCCCTCTTCAATTTTTTTTTTTTTTTGGAAATTGAGTGCACACACACATCACACACAATTGGAAGACAGAACATTTGAGGCCACTTCCCCTATACAAAACGTGTGTAGAGAGGGTGATTATCATTCCAGGTGTTTCCAGTTGGGCTTACAGTTTTGCCAAGGTTTTTAATTACAAGCCCAAATGGGCCAAAACAACAACAATGCCAGGCAAAAAAACCCACATGTTTTACTTCCATTCAATATTAGCGCACTATTTCAAGCGGTTTACGTGTAGGTCCACATACAGTTTTGTCATGCAATGTATGTACGCTTTCATGTCTCGGAGATGTATACGAAAGTGTGCGTAATGTTGAAATGTCTGTGGCAAGTCTATGCATGCAGTACCAGTAGTCCCCAGCACAGAACAAAACAAATGCAATCAATGCTCAAACATCTGTATTCTTTCATTCAAGGTAAACATTTCAAGAAGCCGAAGACATCGGTCCAAATAAAGTTTGGTGATGCAATGTACGCGTTCCTGTCTCCGAGACACGCACAATTTTGCGTTTTATTCCGCTGCATAGTCCATTAGAGTAACGTTGTAGCCAGTAGCGCCACATAGAACATTCTTATACCAATGGTGTTATAGCTGTCTCTTTCAAGTAAGGCAGGCTGCGTGCTTTTATTTGTTCTTCATTTCATGTTTCCATGATATACATAATGCACCCACCCAACAAGAGTTAATTTGTAGCCCACTATTTTCTATCTAAGACAATGATAAATAAAGCTCTAATTCAAACTGATGACACAATTGGGCTATAATTTTTATAAACAGGCAACCCAAGTCCTGCTGTGTGTGTGTGTTTGACCTCTTTAAAAACAGATTTGTATACAATACCAGCTATTTTTGTCCTGTATTATATAACATTATATAACAGCTAGCTGGCTATAGAACTATTATAGCAGGCAAGCTGGCTATATCATTACATGTCCCTATTTTTTCTAATTATGCACGTTTATGCATTACTCATTTTGATATGTGTGGGGTGTACGTCACCGGTGGGGGGGGGGGGGGTTATTCAGTGCGATCAGTAGTGGCGATCAGTAGTGGCGTACCCAGGGGGGCCGGTGCCACCCCCCCCCCCCCCCGAAATATCCCTGTAGGTAAAAATGACCCTCCGTCGGTGCGGTTTTGACCATGCAATTTTTTTTGACCGGTTACGCGGGCAACTTCATCGCTCCCCCACCCCCATCCCCCCCCCCCCACCCATCAAGATTTCAGCTGCTGACGGGGAAAATATTGTGCAAGTTTTACGAAAAAAATTGTCGGGACCATACCTTTCGTCAGTACAACTATGGTCGTGCCTGCTCCCCCCCCCCCCCCCCCCCCCGTTTCCAAAAGCTGGGTACGTCACTGGCGATCAGTAAGTGGATGATGCAGTGAAATCACTGCTTTGAGGAAGAGAAATAACCTATAGATGCGTGAGGACCCGTTGCATTGCTGATCCAGCGAAGGACAGGGAGGGCGCAGTGGAAAAGGGCCAGGGATTTCTTTTTTTTTGGGGGGGGGGGGGTGGGGGTCTGGTCAGTGGTACCCATGAATTGCCCAGGCTTGTCACAGACCATTTGTACGTGGAAGTTACTGCTTGTGTGATGTCAGCGAAGGTCAACAGGTTGCCCCATTTGTGATCCCACAATGCAACAGATAAGGATAATCAATGGCTTTTTTTTCTATTTGCGATAAACCTTGTGTTGTAAATGTGCCAATCGCGATCAATGCGCTGCATCGCACTATCATCGCATTGTCGTCATAGTGATTTTGGTTGTACACTAGACTAAGGCAAACAACAAAAAAACCCTGTTTAGCGTCCCCTCCCGCTTCCTTTTTTGGGGTCCGCTTCAATTTTCTTTTCTTTTTTCTCTTTATTTCAGTCATAACTTTTTCAAGTTCGCAATGTTTATCGCTTACCAGGGCGGTTTTGTACTTAAAGTGGGGGGAAAAATAAAACAAAAGGGCCTCTTCCTTCCTTTTTTGAAAAAAGTCCCGATGCTAAACATGTTTTTATTTTTATTTTGCCTCTAGCCTAATTCAAGCTGTACTGAGATGTAATAAAATAAATCCTCAGCGTTGAAAGAACTAGTATGCTTGGGCCCAGATTTCAGATTTGATCACACTTAGATCACAGAGAACTTGAGCCAAACTCGAGTATTTTGCTGGGCTCGGGAGTCGGGCTCTGGAGTCGGACTCGCGCAGTCCATTTATCAATGGTAGAGCGTGTATCTCAACCGTTAGCCGAGATTCTCGAAATGACGTCATTTCAAGTAGGCATTGATTTGACGTCACTGTTTGTGATTGATTGCTTGATTGATTGCTTGATTGATTGCTTGCTTGCTTGCTTGCTTGCTTGATTGGTTGATTGATTGATTGATTGGCTTCATTAAAAAACATGTTCTTACAGTTCGAAGGCGCTCTTTAAATTGACAATCAATCAATCAACCAATTAATCAAGCAATCAATAAATCGATTAATCAATCAATCAATCGATTAATCAATCAATCAATCAATCAATTAAATAAATAAATGAATCAATCAATAAATAAATACATAATACATAAATCAATCAATCAATCAATCAATCAGTCAATCAACCAATCAATCAATCATTCAATCACAAACAGTGACGTCAAATCAATGCCTACTTGAAATGACGTCATTTCGAGAATCTCGGCTAACGGTTGAGATACACGCTCTACCTTTATCAATACGGGCCAGATTTGAGAAAAAAAACAGAAATAAGCTTATTACTCAAATTCGGCAATGTTCGAATTAAAATTACAATGCCTGTATAATGCAATGGGTTATTTTAACATAGATTTGGTAAGAAAAAAATATTATTCGTTTTCCAAGATGAAATTCCCACCTTATTTCACCGAGTCTCGCAACACTCATTTCCCTATTCGTCGAAAGTTACTGATGACCGAATACACATCACTCATATTTGGGTATGTTGTCATGTACATCCGCGTGCCTATTTTTGCTTACCGTTTTCAAAATAGTATGATTTGTTGGTTATATAATCTTGACATATATCTCAATCATATTGCCGAATATCGTGCAATTTCAAGCCTATCTTCTTATTAAAATTGTGACTTCAATGTTAAAATCTACTTGTTTGAACCGAATTTCGTTATTACATATGCGGAGTAATTTGGTGGTGCGCCCTCATCATTATTTATATTGACACGCGTGCCAGAATGTATGGGACAGGACTAGGCAACAATTATAATGACTTGATTCAGGCAATTTATTCCTTGCATGTAATAATTTAATTTTCTCTATTTTAATTCATGACACTGGGATAGGGCATGCATTAAAGCCCCCCCCCCCCCACCCCCACATACACACACCAATGCTACGGGGAATGTGGGGGGGGGGGGGGCTAAACCAGGATGACTACTTTCTTTCCCTTCCTTTTTTCTCTTTCTAGCCTCAAATGTCCTTGTTTTTTCTTTAATGTTGAACAACAACAAATTCTGACATTATTTGGGAATCATGAAGAATCCGGACTTTTTGTGGTCCATTTCGACACGAGAGCCTGTTATGTGCACAAACACCCCACGCAATGACTTCAGAAGGTAATTTTAGTGTGCATGTAATGGAAGAAAGAATGATTATCACCTTTATAATGGGATTATACAGCTTGAAATCCACAGCTCCTTCACTACAACTGAAAAAAGTTTTAAAATACATATTTGAAAATTTGTAAAAAAAATTGTTTGTGGAAAAAAAAAACTTTTTTTTTTTCTTCCAATTTTTTTTTTTTTTTTTTTTTTTTAGATGTGGGTTTTTAGGAGCTTGTGGATTTCAAGCTGTAACCCCAGTTAAGAAAGATAGATAATCATTCTCCTTTCCTATACAGGTACACTACAATTACCTTTTGAAGATGACAATTGAGTCACTCACTGCATGTGTGTTTCAGCAACAGGATATTTTGTCAATCTGGATTCTGATAGTCCAATTTTTTGTCTTCCAAATTAATTTTCAAATTTTCCCTCTTCAATTTTTGTTTGTTTTTGGAAATTGAGTGCACACACACACATCACACACAATTGGAAGACAGAACATTTGAGGCCACTTCCCCTATACAAAACGTGTGTAGAGAGAATGATTATCATTCCAGGTGTTTCCAGTTGGGCTTACAGTTTTGCCAAGGTTTTTAATTACAAGCCCAAATGGGCCAAAACAACAACAATGCCAGGCAAAAAAAACCCACATGTTTTACTTCCATTCAATATTAGCACACTATTTCAAGCGGTTTACGTGTAGGTCCACATACAGTTTTGTCATGCAATGTATGTACGCTTTCATGTCGCGGAGATGTATGCGAAAGTGTGCGTAATGTTGAAATGTCTGTGGCAAGTCTATGCATGCAGTACCAGTAGTCCCCAGCACAGAACAAAACAAATGCAATCAATGCTCAAACATCTGTATTCTTTCATTCAAGGTAAACATTTCAAGAAGCCGAAGACATCGGTCCAAATAAAGTTTGGTGATGCAATGTACGCGTTCCTGTCTCCGAGACACGCACAATTTTGCGTTTTATTCCGCTGCATAGTCCATTAGAGTAACGTTGTAGCCAGTAGCGCCACATAGAACATTCTAATACCAATGGTGTTATAGCTGTCTCTTTCAAGTAAGGCAGGCTGCATGCTTTTATTTGTTCTTCATTTCATGTTTCCATGATATACATAATGCACCCACCCAACAAGAGTTAATTTGTAGCCCAACTATTTTCTAAGACAATGATAAATAAAGCTCTAATTCAAACTGATGACACAATTGGGCTATAATTTTTATAAACAGGCAACCCAAGTCCTGCTGTGTGTGTGTGTTTGACCTCTTTAAAAACAGATTTGTATACAATACCAGCTATTTTTGTCCTGTATTATATAACATTATATAACAGCTAGCTGGCTATAGAACTATTATAGCAGGCAAGCTGGCTATATCATTACATGTCCCTATTTTTTCTAATTATGCACGTTTATGCATTACTCATTTTGATATGTGTGGGGTGTACGTCACCGGTGGGGGGGGGGGGTTATTCAGTGCGATCAGTAGTGGCGATCAGTAGTGGCGTACCCAGGGGGGCCGGTGCCACCCCCCCCCCCCCCCGAAATATCCCTGTAGGTAAAAATGACCCTCCGTCGGTGCGGTTTTGACCATGCAATTTTTTTTGACCGGTTACGCGGGCAACTTCATCGCTCCCCCACCCCCATCCCCCCCCCCCCACCCATCAAGATTTCAGCTGCTGACGGGGAAAATATTGTGCAAGTTTTACGAAAAAAATTGTCGGGACCATACCTTTCGTCAGTACAACTATGGTCGTGCCTGCTCCCCCCCCCCCCCCCCCCCCCGTTTCCAAAAGCTGGGTACGTCACTGGCGATCAGTAAGTGGATGATGCAGTGAAATCACTGCTTTGAGGAAGAGAAATAACCTATAGATGCGTGAGGACCCGTTGCATTGCTGATCCAGCGAAGGACAGGGAGGGCGCAGTGGAAAAGGGCCAGGGATTTCTTTTTTTTTGGGGGGGGGGGGGTGGGGGTCTGGTCAGTGGTACCCATGAATTGCCCAGGCTTGTCACAGACCATTTGTACGTGGAAGTTACTGCTTGTGTGATGTCAGCGAAGGTCAACAGGTTGCCCCATTTGTGATCCCACAATGCAACAGATAAGGATAATCAATGGCTTTTTTTTCTATTTGCGATAAACCTTGTGTTGTAAATGTGCCAATCGCGATCAATGCGCTGCATCGCACTATCATCGCATTGTCGTCATAGTGATTTTGGTTGTACACTAGACTAAGGCAAACAACAAAAAAACCCTGTTTAGCGTCCCCTCCCGCTTCCTTTTTTGGGGTCCGCTTCAATTTTCTTTTCTTTTTTCTCTTTATTTCAGTCATAACTTTTTCAAGTTCGCAATGTTTATCGCTTACCAGGGCGGTTTTGTACTTAAAGTGGGGGGAAAAATAAAACAAAAGGGCCTCTTCCTTCCTTTTTTGAAAAAAGTCCCGATGCTAAACATGTTTTTATTTTTATTTTGCCTCTAGCCTAATTCAAGCTGTACTGAGATGTAATAAAATAAATCCTCAGCGTTGAAAGAACTAGTATGCTTGGGCCCAGATTTCAGATTTGATCACACTTAGATCACAGAGAACTTGAGCCAAACTCGAGTATTTTGCTGGGCTCGGGAGTCGGGCTCTGGAGTCGGACTCGCGCAGTCCATTTATCAATGGTAGAGCGTGTATCTCAACCGTTAGCCGAGATTCTCGAAATGACGTCATTTCAAGTAGGCATTGATTTGACGTCACTGTTTGTGATTGATTGCTTGATTGATTGCTTGATTGATTGCTTGCTTGCTTGCTTGCTTGCTTGATTGGTTGATTGATTGATTGATTGGCTTCATTAAAAAACATGTTCTTACAGTTCGAAGGCGCTCTTTAAATTGACAATCAATCAATCAACCAATTAATCAAGCAATCAATAAATCGATTAATCAATCAATCAATCGATTAATCAATCAATCAATCAATCAATTAAATAAATAAATGAATCAATCAATAAATAAATACATAATACATAAATCAATCAATCAATCAATCAATCAGTCAATCAACCAATCAATCAATCATTCAATCACAAACAGTGACGTCAAATCAATGCCTACTTGAAATGACGTCATTTCGAGAATCTCGGCTAACGGTTGAGATACACGCTCTACCTTTATCAATACGGGCCAGATTTGAGAAAAAAAACAGAAATAAGCTTATTACTCAAATTCGGCAATGTTCGAATTAAAATTACAATGCCTGTATAATGCAATGGGTTATTTTAACATAGATTTGGTAAGAAAAAAATATTATTCGTTTTCCAAGATGAAATTCCCACCTTATTTCACCGAGTCTCGCAACACTCATTTCCCTATTCGTCGAAAGTTACTGATGACCGAATACACATCACTCATATTTGGGTATGTTGTCATGTACATCCGCGTGCCTATTTTTGCTTACCGTTTTCAAAATAGTATGATTTGTTGGTTATATAATCTTGACATATATCTCAATCATATTGCCGAATATCGTGCAATTTCAAGCCTATCTTCTTATTAAAATTGTGACTTCAATGTTAAAATCTACTTGTTTGAACCGAATTTCGTTATTACATATGCGGAGTAATTTGGTGGTGCGCCCTCATCATTATTTATATTGACACGCGTGCCAGAATGTATGGGACAGGACTAGGCAACAATTATAATGACTTGATTCAGGCAATTTATTCCTTGCATGTAATAATTTAATTTTCTCTATTTTAATTCATGACACTGGGATAGGGCATGCATTAAAGCCCCCCCCCCCCCACCCCCACATACACACACCAATGCTACGGGGAATGTGGGGGGGGGGGGGGCTAAACCAGGATGACTACTTTCTTTCCCTTCCTTTTTTCTCTTTCTAGCCTCAAATGTCCTTGTTTTTTCTTTAATGTTGAACAACAACAAATTCTGACATTATTTGGGAATCATGAAGAATCCGGACTTTTTGTGGTCCATTTCGACACGAGAGCCTGTTATGTGCACAAACACCCCACGCAATGACTTCAGAAGGTAATTTTAGTGTGCATGTAATGGAAGAAAGAATGATTATCACCTTTATAATGGGATTATACAGCTTGAAATCCACAGCTCCTTCACTACAACTGAAAAAAGTTTTAAAATACATATTTGAAAATTTGTAAAAAAAATTGTTTGTGGAAAAAAAAAACTTTTTTTTTTTCTTCCAATTTTTTTTTTTTTTTTTTTTTTTTAGATGTGGGTTTTTAGGAGCTTGTGGATTTCAAGCTGTAACCCCAGTTAAGAAAGATAGATAATCATTCTCCTTTCCTATACAGGTACACTACAATTACCTTTTGAAGATGACAATTGAGTCACTCACTGCATGTGTGTTTCAGCAACAGGATATTTTGTCAATCTGGATTCTGATAGTCCAATTTTTTGTCTTCCAAATTAATTTTCAAATTTTCCCTCTTCAATTTTTGTTTGTTTTTGGAAATTGAGTGCACACACACACATCACACACAATTGGAAGACAGAACATTTGAGGCCACTTCCCCTATACAAAACGTGTGTAGAGAGAATGATTATCATTCCAGGTGTTTCCAGTTGGGCTTACAGTTTTGCCAAGGTTTTTAATTACAAGCCCAAATGGGCCAAAACAACAACAATGCCAGGCAAAAAAAACCCACATGTTTTACTTCCATTCAATATTAGCACACTATTTCAAGCGGTTTACGTGTAGGTCCACATACAGTTTTGTCATGCAATGTATGTACGCTTTCATGTCGCGGAGATGTATGCGAAAGTGTGCGTAATGTTGAAATGTCTGTGGCAAGTCTATGCATGCAGTACCAGTAGTCCCCAGCACAGAACAAAACAAATGCAATCAATGCTCAAACATCTGTATTCTTTCATTCAAGGTAAACATTTCAAGAAGCCGAAGACATCGGTCCAAATAAAGTTTGGTGATGCAATGTACGCGTTCCTGTCTCCGAGACACGCACAATTTTGCGTTTTATTCCGCTGCATAGTCCATTAGAGTAACGTTGTAGCCAGTAGCGCCACATAGAACATTCTAATACCAATGGTGTTATAGCTGTCTCTTTCAAGTAAGGCAGGCTGCATGCTTTTATTTGTTCTTCATTTCATGTTTCCATGATATACATAATGCACCCACCCAACAAGAGTTAATTTGTAGCCCAACTATTTTCTAAGACAATGATAAATAAAGCTCTAATTCAAACTGATGACACAATTGGGCTATAATTTTTATAAACAGGCAACCCAAGTCCTGCTGTGTGTGTGTGTTTGACCTCTTTAAAAACAGATTTGTATACAATACCAGCTATTTTTGTCAAAAAACGTGGTAGGCCTATGATTATCTATATACATAAGTTACTGTATATAGGACATTCTCAGTTGAGAATTTCAGTCTCAGTTTCTACATTATTTTATAGTTTATACAACTATTTTATAAAGCACTTTTCCAGATTTAATTTCGGAGGCACGTGGGCCTTCGTTTCACCAGTATGTTATTCATAGTTTTGAATATCTGAGCTATCTTCGCGTGTTTTTGTTTCTTTACGGAATAAACACATCTTTCCCTCTCTCCAGAATATTCTCTTATAGGTGGCAAGCAGCCACCTGATATTGTTCATAGTCTTGAATAATTGCCTTTTATTTGTTCTTTTTAAGAACGACGCATGCCTTCGATTTTCTATAATAGTCTTTATAGTCATTCCGCCTTTATAATTTCATATAAGTTATATATGAATGCGAGATATTATAGTCATGAATATCTAATTGTGTGTTTTTAAGGTCCTTACGGCCGGCACTCACACAATCTTACACAACTATCAACCAGACATTTGTACTTGTCAACGTCTTCATTATTAGAGTTTTCTAGTTTGAAAATTTTAATTCTTTGTTTATGTCGGATGTTTTACATAGAGCTTGAGTTTTAGCCGAAGTTTGTTTCATGAGAGCAAGTTTATACCGTTCTTATGTCCAGAAGCAGGTTCCGCCTAGTGCCCTCCGCTTTTTCATTATCGCAGCTATCCATAGACTTAAGAAAAACCCTAACATAGTCTTAAAGAAATTTGATAAAGGGAGAGGTATTTGCGTACTTTCAAGGAAAGATTATATTATTGAAGGCCTACGCCAACTCAACGACAGAAAATCGTATCTTCGATTAGATTACGACATGACATCACACACGGCCAGCATGGTCAGTGAACTTGTATGTGAAATGTTTAAGGCTAAACAGATAGATAAAGCCCTAGCTAACTACTTGGACCCAAATACGAGCCAAGAAAGTAACACACCCGTTTTCTATATGCTGCCTAAAATTCACAAGAAAGTGAAACTACCAGCCCAAGCTTTTATAGGGCGCCCAATCATCAGTTCAGTCTCATCCCCGCTCAACAGAATAGCAGAATTCATAGACTTTTACCTCCTACCGGAGGTACAGAAATCTACAGCCTATCTGAAAGACACAGCACACACTATTAGGACGATAGAATCCATAGTTCTACCTAATAAAATCATTTTAGCTACCATAGATGTGGTGGGCATGTTTACAGCGGTACCACAGGAGGAAGCTTTTGAAATTGCTTTAGAAACACTCACGAGAATTAATCCCTCCTCCTGTGAACCTCATTTGCCGAGTTTGGCATTTATGTCTAAACTAATTAAACTAGTTTTATACCGCAACGCTTTTGAATTCAACCAAGAATTCTTTCTTCAGATAGCAGGATGCCCTATGGGCCTAAGAAGCAGCCCAAGTTTGTGCTGCCTCGTAGTCAACAAACTTGTTGAAAGAATTATGAACCTAGATAATAACGTAGCTTCGTTTCATATCTACATGGATGACTGTTTACTGTTTTGGAAAGGCAACATGTTGGAGTTAGAAGCTTTTATTACTAAAATTAATGAAATGCACCCAACTTTGAATTTCACATACACGGCATCACAAGAAGAAGTACAATTTCTTGATTTAATTATCTACAAGGGTGAACGTTTCCACACCTCCAACATTTTAGATGTAAAATGTTTTACCAAACCAACAGAGACATTTTGCTACCTAGACAGGACATCATGTCACAACCCCTCAGTTTTTAAGGGATTCATCAAAGGAGAATTAATCCGATACACACGGAACTCAAACAATTTCGAATCATACCTAGAGAAGAAAGATATCTTCACACGAAAACTCCAAGATAGGGGTTATTCACTTGAGGAAATCAACACGGCAGCCGTTGAAGTTGATTTCAACGACAGAACACATTTCATTTCAGACAAACACAAAGACGGTAACATACCGCTCGTGTTCAAAATGAATTATTTCCCGCACATCAAGCACAAACACGTCAAGAAAGCACTTCTAAAACATTGGAATATTATCAGAGAAACGCCCGACCTTTCACGCATCTTTCCAGAAGTTCCGATTATTGCCTTCAGCAAAACACAGAATTTGAAGGATATCTTAGTCAGGGCCAGACTCCCTTCTCTGGATAATGAGGAAATATTTGCAGTCCAAGAACCTAGAGCGGGATCACCTACACTCCATATGTTAGAAGATTTGATATTGGAAAGCAAAGGTATGGACGATTTCTTTTAAACCCACCCTTTACATTTTATATTTTAAGAACGACCATCTTTCTCTTTGTGAGATTGATTTTCGGAGTTAGCATTTTCTCCGATTTTTTCAGTTAGTCTACTGAATTGTATAGCCTCTTATCATTGATTTTATGATCCCACCGCACGGTATGCCTACCGCCCATTTACACGGCAGAAATTACCGTGTCCAAAACGGCTCTTTCAGAGCCACCCCAACTTCTCCCCCCGGTGCGCAAGTTAGCTCTCTGATGATGTGATGTTTTCTTAACACTCTAGTGTTTAGTTATCTCATATCATATAGGAAATAGTCTTTTCCTTCTTCACAGATCCACGCATCTGTCAGCATAGGTTTGTTTTACCTTTGTAGTAGTTACTGATGAGAAAGATTGTCGAAACAATTGTCTAACTACGCTACATGCTCCTTCCCATACCAGAGAGTACGGGCCTAAAACCGTTTTCAGGATAGTTAGTTCTTTTACGGTCTTACTATATTCCCTAATATACCCCTCTATTATTGTTTCTAAGCACGGAAACTTTTAGGCTATTTCTACATTTTATTTTCATTTTATATTCTTCATATTATATATCGTTTTATATAATACAGTCTACAAACAGGTGGTGTTTTTCGTACACACTTTTTTTGTGGTTTTTGCCCTCCCGGTTTTATTTTATTCTTACTTATTACCAATCTTATATTCAAAGTGTTGAATATCACCGTCTCATAGTTTAAGACATTTTATGAAATAGAAGTTTCTATTTTTACCATGCTCTTCACCGAGTCATTCCTCCCAATCAATATGGAAGTTATTGATTTATAACCAGCTACGCTTCTGATTGGCCTACGCATCCTTGGTCGAACGCACACACGACCCGCCAGGATCCTTCACCCCCTTTATATACAGTAACTGTCCAGACAGACAGTACCATTTGCTCTTTAGCATCTTTCAACATGAGTAAGCTCAGCCGCTCCTCCCGCAAGAATTCCGAGTCATCAAGCCGTTCCATTTCGCCAGTTGGTAAAATGACGGAAGCAACACTAGCTCTCGCCCAAGCCATGAGGCGTAGCAGCATCAGCTCCAGCCGGAGCGTCTCACCAATAGTACCAGGCCAAACAACAAGAAGACGATCAGAGTCACCGCCACTGCTACAAGATCTATCAAAAGTCAGCTTGATGGAGATTTCAGATCAACTCAGCATAGTTGAAACCAACATCGTTGCCTCCGCCATCTTAGAAGAGAAAGTAACTCGTCTCCAAGCCTGGATTGACGGCAGCAAAGAGGTTCCGAGAGAGCTACGCATCCACCGGGATTTTCCCGGTCTGGCTCCTGGCTACAAGTTTTCGGCCAGAGCTAGAGCAAAAGCAGAGGAACTAAGTAAAAAGCAAGACCGGGAGTACCTGGCATTGCTGCTGGACGACATGAAGTATTCTATCGTCCCCGGGGCGGAGCAAGATCTACAAACAGCCAAAGATACGGGAAGGCGTAAAGTCAAAACCAACGTCGAAGAACACCAAGTAAAGGCGGCCGTCCAGAAGTTTGAAGAAGAATACACCGAGCTGGTCAACAACAAAACAACTCTACTAGAAAAACGACGCCAAAAGAAGAGAAAAGCTGAGCCAGAAACTCCGGAGAACACACACGATCATCGCCCAAGTAAAAGACCGCGGCGAGACAACAACAACAGTCAACGAGGGGGTCACCGTAGGCATCACAGCTGGCAGCCATCCAACCGATCGTCAGATCACCGAAAACATTAAGGCTTTTTAAGCCACAGAACCAACGGCTCTTTTCAGAGCCACCCAGTCTTCCAAAAAGAGAAATGTTATGTCTTTTTTGTCACATTATACTTATAGCCTTGAGTATTAGTTTTTCATCTATATGTCTAATTTTCATCAATAAAACACTCCCCTAGTTTGTAAAGTGTTCCCTAAGAGCAAGTTTGCTCCTATTTTTACTTCGACCAAAGATAACTTTAGAATTCCACAGTTCTTGAAATTCAATTTCAGTGTTTCCGAACCTCATTTAGAATTTTCTAGTTTGAAAATATACTCAGCCATCTTTACTTTCTAGCCTGAAAATATTTCTTTCAACTTATGTTTTCTAGTTTGAAAATTATTTGATCTCTTGCCACTTTTCTAGTTTGAAAATCTACTCTCCTAATTTAATTTTCTAATTAGTTTATTAGTTTAACTATTTTTAATTTTCTAGTTTGAAAATTATTATGTTTATTTGGACATCACCCACTCAAAAAGTAGAATACATTTGAATTTTATAGTTATGAAATTCTTTCATAGTGTTTCTTTTACTTTTACGGAATAAACCATATCACTACATTCAGCCAGACTGCTTCAGTCAAGTTCATTTCTTATTTAATTTTCTAGTTTGAAAATTATCTTAATTCAATTTATTTTGTTGGAAGTTATCCACTTAGAGCAAGTTTTATTTCAAAGTGTGTCCTGATGCAGGTTCCGTCTAGAGCCCTCCGCTTTTTTAATATTTATGTTTACCACCCGGCGTGTTCCACAGGTGCCTTACGGAGTTGTTTACACCCCCATAGGACATGTCTGCCATGCTAGAGGTGTGATAGAGGGATGGACGGACAGTATTGTCTCATGTTTACATGGTACGCACAATCCCTCGTTGATGTTCATTTCTTTGTTTTAATGCTCTTCGTACCCCACTTAGTTTAGTCGGGATTTTATATTACACCAACATAGTTGTCATATTTTGTGCTGAATTTCCTCACTCATCCTAACAGTTTTAGGAAAACATTTCATCTCACATTACACGGGTTTCTGTAGGCTTCCCACGCCTATTGCGTTTGTCGGCTAGTTTGCCGCCTTTCCATTCAAGAGATCACCTCTCCATTTCTTAAGACTTGACGTTCGCTCACGTCAAGTGCTTTTCTGATTTCAATAGAACCTCTTTGTTCTCAACATGAAAGGTCACCGCCAAACGGAACTCCACGCACCGCCGGAATCATCCCTTTGTCTAGGTCATCAACGCTTTTGATTGACAGCCACGCGGTATTGATTAGCTAGTCAGCAGATCCCACTTATTATTAGACATCACAATTTCAAGTCGCTCCAAGCTATACAGTCGTATATGCGTAACACTAATAAAACTGACCAAGAAAATGGGACGGTTTTTCATCAGAAATAGAAATTCATTGACAAAAAGACAGAAGAAGCGCAACTATAGCGCTCGTAAACAAGCTTTTAAGAAAGAAACTAAAGATTCAGCCCGCAAATCTTTAGTACAAAAAGCTAAACATTTCATCAGAAACCTGTCACAGTATGAACTGACAGATATTGAAATCCTAGCACTAGGAAAAGGTCTCAACTTTATCCCAAACCCGGCAAAACCAACCAAAAGTGTTCTTATAGAAGCAGCAGACGTGTTAAAAAGAAGTATGCGGATTAGATACATGGCTTCCATCAAAGGTTGGGGACCAAGACATAAATTTAGGAACCCTTCCACGTGGACACCAGGTCCAATGCCGAGTTTGGCTTTGGAAGATTTTTTAGAAGGTATGAAAACAGAACTTAGTAAAGTTCACATCCGTAGAGTAAGGCCTAACACCAACCCAGCCGAACTCGCAGCTATCCATAGACTTAAGAAAAACCCTAACATAGTCTTAAAGAAATTTGATAAAGGGAGAGGTATTTGCGTACTTTCAAGGAAAGATTATATTATTGAAGGCCTACGCCAACTCAACGACAGAAAATCGTATCTTCGATTAGATTACGACATGACATCACACACGGCCAGCATGGTCAGTGAACTTGTATGTGAAATGTTTAAGGCTAAACAGATAGATAAAGCCCTAGCTAACTACTTGGACCCAAATACGAGCCAAGAAAGTAACACACCCGTTTTCTATATGCTGCCTAAAATTCACAAGAAAGTGAAACTACCAGCCCAAGCTTTTATAGGGCGCCCAATCATCAGTTCAGTCTCATCCCCGCTCAACAGAATAGCAGAATTCATAGACTTTTACCTCCTACCGGAGGTACAGAAATCTACAGCCTATCTGAAAGACACAGCACACACTATTAGGACGATAGAATCCATAGTTCTACCTAATAAAATCATTTTAGCTACCATAGATGTGGTGGGCATGTTTACAGCGGTACCACAGGAGGAAGCTTTTGAAATTGCTTTAGAAACACTCACGAGAATTAATCCCTCCTCCTGTGAACCTCATTTGCCGAGTTTGGCATTTATGTCTAAACTAATTAAACTAGTTTTATACCGCAACGCTTTTGAATTCAACCAAGAATTCTTTCTTCAGATAGCAGGATGCCCTATGGGCCTAAGAAGCAGCCCAAGTTTGTGCTGCCTCGTAGTCAACAAACTTGTTGAAAGAATTATGAACCTAGATAATAACGTAGCTTCGTTTCATATCTACATGGATGACTGTTTACTGTTTTGGAAAGGCAACATGTTGGAGTTAGAAGCTTTTATTACTAAAATTAATGAAATGCACCCAACTTTGAATTTCACATACACGGCATCACAAGAAGAAGTACAATTTCTTGATTTAATTATCTACAAGGGTGAACGTTTCCACACCTCCAACATTTTAGATGTAAAATGTTTTACCAAACCAACAGAGACATTTTGCTACCTAGACAGGACATCATGTCACAACCCCTCAGTTTTTAAGGGATTCATCAAAGGAGAATTAATCCGATACACACGGAACTCAAACAATTTCGAATCATACCTAGAGAAGAAAGATATCTTCACACGAAAACTCCAAGATAGGGGTTATTCACTTGAGGAAATCAACACGGCAGCCGTTGAAGTTGATTTCAACGACAGAACACATTTCATTTCAGACAAACACAAAGACGGTAACATACCGCTCGTGTTCAAAATGAATTATTTCCCGCACATCAAGCACAAACACGTCAAGAAAGCACTTCTAAAACATTGGAATATTATCAGAGAAACGCCCGACCTTTCACGCATCTTTCCAGAAGTTCCGATTATTGCCTTCAGCAAAACACAGAATTTGAAGGATATCTTAGTCAGGGCCAGACTCCCTTCTCTGGATAATGAGGAAATATTTGCAGTCCAAGAACCTAGAGCGGGATCACCTACACTCCATATGTTAGAAGATTTGATATTGGAAAGCAAAGGTATGGACGATTTCTTTTAAACCCACCCTTTACATTTTATATTTTAAGAACGACCATCTTTCTCTTTGTGAGATTGATTTTCGGAGTTAGCATTTTCTCCGATTTTTTCAGTTAGTCTACTGAATTGTATAGCCTCTTATCATTGATTTTATGATCCCACCGCACGGTATGCCTACCGCCCATTTACACGGCAGAAATTACCGTGTCCAAAACGGCTCTTTCAGAGCCACCCCAACTTCTCCCCCCGGTGCGCAAGTTAGCTCTCTGATGATGTGATGTTTTCTTAACACTCTAGTGTTTAGTTATCTCATATCATATAGGAAATAGTCTTTTCCTTCTTCACAGATCCACGCATCTGTCAGCATAGGTTTGTTTTACCTTTGTAGTAGTTACTGATGAGAAAGATTGTCGAAACAATTGTCTAACTACGCTACATGCTCCTTCCCATACCAGAGAGTACGGGCCTAAAACCGTTTTCAGGATAGTTAGTTCTTTTACGGTCTTACTATATTCCCTAATATACCCCTCTATTATTGTTTCTAAGCACGGAAACTTTTAGGCTATTTCTACATTTTATTTTCATTTTATATTCTTCATATTATATATCGTTTTATATAATACAGTCTACAAACAGGTGGTGTTTTTCGTACACACTTTTTTTGTGGTTTTTGCCCTCCCGGTTTTATTTTATTCTTACTTATTACCAATCTTATATTCAAAGTGTTGAATATCACCGTCTCATAGTTTAAGACATTTTATGAAATAGAAGTTTCTATTTTTACCATGCTCTTCACCGAGTCATTCCTCCCAATCAATATGGAAGTTATTGATTTATAACCAGCTACGCTTCTGATTGGCCTACGCATCCTTGGTCGAACGCACACACGACCCGCCAGGATCCTTCACCCCCTTTATATACAGTAACTGTCCAGACAGACAGTACCATTTGCTCTTTAGCATCTTTCAACATGAGTAAGCTCAGCCGCTCCTCCCGCAAGAATTCCGAGTCATCAAGCCGTTCCATTTCGCCAGTTGGTAAAATGACGGAAGCAACACTAGCTCTCGCCCAAGCCATGAGGCGTAGCAGCATCAGCTCCAGCCGGAGCGTCTCACCAATAGTACCAGGCCAAACAACAAGAAGACGATCAGAGTCACCGCCACTGCTACAAGATCTATCAAAAGTCAGCTTGATGGAGATTTCAGATCAACTCAGCATAGTTGAAACCAACATCGTTGCCTCCGCCATCTTAGAAGAGAAAGTAACTCGTCTCCAAGCCTGGATTGACGGCAGCAAAGAGGTTCCGAGAGAGCTACGCATCCACCGGGATTTTCCCGGTCTGGCTCCTGGCTACAAGTTTTCGGCCAGAGCTAGAGCAAAAGCAGAGGAACTAAGTAAAAAGCAAGACCGGGAGTACCTGGCATTGCTGCTGGACGACATGAAGTATTCTATCGTCCCCGGGGCGGAGCAAGATCTACAAACAGCCAAAGATACGGGAAGGCGTAAAGTCAAAACCAACGTCGAAGAACACCAAGTAAAGGCGGCCGTCCAGAAGTTTGAAGAAGAATACACCGAGCTGGTCAACAACAAAACAACTCTACTAGAAAAACGACGCCAAAAGAAGAGAAAAGCTGAGCCAGAAACTCCGGAGAACACACACGATCATCGCCCAAGTAAAAGACCGCGGCGAGACAACAACAACAGTCAACGAGGGGGTCACCGTAGGCATCACAGCTGGCAGCCATCCAACCGATCGTCAGATCACCGAAAACATTAAGGCTTTTTAAGCCACAGAACCAACGGCTCTTTTCAGAGCCACCCAGTCTTCCAAAAAGAGAAATGTTATGTCTTTTTTGTCACATTATACTTATAGCCTTGAGTATTAGTTTTTCATCTATATGTCTAATTTTCATCAATAAAACACTCCCCTAGTTTGTAAAGTGTTCCCTAAGAGCAAGTTTGCTCCTATTTTTACTTCGACCAAAGATAACTTTAGAATTCCACAGTTCTTGAAATTCAATTTCAGTGTTTCCGAACCTCATTTAGAATTTTCTAGTTTGAAAATATACTCAGCCATCTTTACTTTCTAGCCTGAAAATATTTCTTTCAACTTATGTTTTCTAGTTTGAAAATTATTTGATCTCTTGCCACTTTTCTAGTTTGAAAATCTACTCTCCTAATTTAATTTTCTAATTAGTTTATTAGTTTAACTATTTTTAATTTTCTAGTTTGAAAATTATTATGTTTATTTGGACATCACCCACTCAAAAAGTAGAATACATTTGAATTTTATAGTTATGAAATTCTTTCATAGTGTTTCTTTTACTTTTACGGAATAAACCATATCACTACATTCAGCCAGACTGCTTCAGTCAAGTTCATTTCTTATTTAATTTTCTAGTTTGAAAATTATCTTAATTCAATTTATTTTGTTGGAAGTTATCCACTTAGAGCAAGTTTTATTTCAAAGTGTGTCCTGATGCAGGTTCCGTCTAGAGCCCTCCGCTTTTTTAATATTTATGTTTACCACCCGGCGTGTTCCACAGGTGCCTTACGGAGTTGTTTACACCCCCATAGGACATGTCTGCCATGCTAGAGGTGTGATAGAGGGATGGACGGACAGTATTGTCTCATGTTTACATGGTACGCACAATCCCTCGTTGATGTTCATTTCTTTGTTTTAATGCTCTTCGTACCCCACTTAGTTTAGTCGGGATTTTATATTACACCAACATAGTTGTCATATTTTGTGCTGAATTTCCTCACTCATCCTAACAGTTTTAGGAAAACATTTCATCTCACATTACACGGGTTTCTGTAGGCTTCCCACGCCTATTGCGTTTGTCGGCTAGTTTGCCGCCTTTCCATTCAAGAGATCACCTCTCCATTTCTTAAGACTTGACGTTCGCTCACGTCAAGTGCTTTTCTGATTTCAATAGAACCTCTTTGTTCTCAACATGAAAGGTCACCGCCAAACGGAACTCCACGCACCGCCGGAATCATCCCTTTGTCTAGGTCATCAACGCTTTTGATTGACAGCCACGCGGTATTGATTAGCTAGTCAGCAGATCCCACTTATTATTAGACATCACAATTTCAAGTCGCTCCAAGCTATACAGTCGTATATGCGTAACACTAATAAAACTGACCAAGAAAATGGGACGGTTTTTCATCAGAAATAGAAATTCATTGACAAAAAGACAGAAGAAGCGCAACTATAGCGCTCGTAAACAAGCTTTTAAGAAAGAAACTAAAGATTCAGCCCGCAAATCTTTAGTACAAAAAGCTAAACATTTCATCAGAAACCTGTCACAGTATGAACTGACAGATATTGAAATCCTAGCACTAGGAAAAGGTCTCAACTTTATCCCAAACCCGGCAAAACCAACCAAAAGTGTTCTTATAGAAGCAGCAGACGTGTTAAAAAGAAGTATGCGGATTAGATACATGGCTTCCATCAAAGGTTGGGGACCAAGACATAAATTTAGGAACCCTTCCACGTGGACACCAGGTCCAATGCCGAGTTTGGCTTTGGAAGATTTTTTAGAAGGTATGAAAACAGAACTTAGTAAAGTTCACATCCGTAGAGTAAGGCCTAACACCAACCCAGCCGAACTCGCAGCTATCCATAGACTTAAGAAAAACCCTAACATAGTCTTAAAGAAATTTGATAAAGGGAGAGGTATTTGCGTACTTTCAAGGAAAGATTATATTATTGAAGGCCTACGCCAACTCAACGACAGAAAATCGTATCTTCGATTAGATTACGACATGACATCACACACGGCCAGCATGGTCAGTGAACTTGTATGTGAAATGTTTAAGGCTAAACAGATAGATAAAGCCCTAGCTAACTACTTGGACCCAAATACGAGCCAAGAAAGTAACACACCCGTTTTCTATATGCTGCCTAAAATTCACAAGAAAGTGAAACTACCAGCCCAAGCTTTTATAGGGCGCCCAATCATCAGTTCAGTCTCATCCCCGCTCAACAGAATAGCAGAATTCATAGACTTTTACCTCCTACCGGAGGTACAGAAATCTACAGCCTATCTGAAAGACACAGCACACACTATTAGGACGATAGAATCCATAGTTCTACCTAATAAAATCATTTTAGCTACCATAGATGTGGTGGGCATGTTTACAGCGGTACCACAGGAGGAAGCTTTTGAAATTGCTTTAGAAACACTCACGAGAATTAATCCCTCCTCCTGTGAACCTCATTTGCCGAGTTTGGCATTTATGTCTAAACTAATTAAACTAGTTTTATACCGCAACGCTTTTGAATTCAACCAAGAATTCTTTCTTCAGATAGCAGGATGCCCTATGGGCCTAAGAAGCAGCCCAAGTTTGTGCTGCCTCGTAGTCAACAAACTTGTTGAAAGAATTATGAACCTAGATAATAACGTAGCTTCGTTTCATATCTACATGGATGACTGTTTACTGTTTTGGAAAGGCAACATGTTGGAGTTAGAAGCTTTTATTACTAAAATTAATGAAATGCACCCAACTTTGAATTTCACATACACGGCATCACAAGAAGAAGTACAATTTCTTGATTTAATTATCTACAAGGGTGAACGTTTCCACACCTCCAACATTTTAGATGTAAAATGTTTTACCAAACCAACAGAGACATTTTGCTACCTAGACAGGACATCATGTCACAACCCCTCAGTTTTTAAGGGATTCATCAAAGGAGAATTAATCCGATACACACGGAACTCAAACAATTTCGAATCATACCTAGAGAAGAAAGATATCTTCACACGAAAACTCCAAGATAGGGGTTATTCACTTGAGGAAATCAACACGGCAGCCGTTGAAGTTGATTTCAACGACAGAACACATTTCATTTCAGACAAACACAAAGACGGTAACATACCGCTCGTGTTCAAAATGAATTATTTCCCGCACATCAAGCACAAACACGTCAAGAAAGCACTTCTAAAACATTGGAATATTATCAGAGAAACGCCCGACCTTTCACGCATCTTTCCAGAAGTTCCGATTATTGCCTTCAGCAAAACACAGAATTTGAAGGATATCTTAGTCAGGGCCAGACTCCCTTCTCTGGATAATGAGGAAATATTTGCAGTCCAAGAACCTAGAGCGGGATCACCTACACTCCATATGTTAGAAGATTTGATATTGGAAAGCAAAGGTACGGACGATTTCTTTTAAACCCACCCTTTACATTTTATATTTTAAGAACGACCATCTTTCTCTTTGTGAGATTGATTTTCGGAGTTAGCATTTTCTCCGATTTTTTCAGTTAGTCTACTGAATTGTATAGCCTCTTATCATTGATTTTATGATCCCACCGCACGGTATGCCTACCGCCCATTTACACGGCAGAAATTACCGTGTCCAAAACGGCTCTTTCAGAGCCACCCCAACTTCTCCCCCCGGTGCGCAAGTTAGCTCTCTGATGATGTGATGTTTTCTTAACACTCTAGTGTTTAGTTATCTCATATCATATAGGAAATAGTCTTTTCCTTCTTCACAGATCCACGCATCTGTCAGCATAGGTTTGTTTTACCTTTGTAGTAGTTACTGATGAGAAAGATTGTCGAAACAATTGTCTAACTACGCTACATGCTCCTTCCCATACCAGAGAGTACGGGCCTAAAACCGTTTTCAGGATAGTTAGTTCTTTTACGGTCTTACTATATTCCCTAATATACCCCTCTATTATTGTTTCTAAGCACGGAAACTTTTAGGCTATTTCTACATTTTATTTTCATTTTATATTCTTCATATTATATATCGTTTTATATAATACAGTCTACAAACAGGTGGTGTTTTTCGTACACACTTTTTTTGTGGTTTTTGCCCTCCCGGTTTTATTTTATTCTTACTTATTACCAATCTTATATTCAAAGTGTTGAATATCACCGTCTCATAGTTTAAGACATTTTATGAAATAGAAGTTTCTATTTTTACCATGCTCTTCACCGAGTCATTCCTCCCAATCAATATGGAAGTTATTGATTTATAACCAGCTACGCTTCTGATTGGCCTACGCATCCTTGGTCGAACGCACACACGACCCGCCAGGATCCTTCACCCCCTTTATATACAGTAACTGTCCAGACAGACAGTACCATTTGCTCTTTAGCATCTTTCAACATGAGTAAGCTCAGCCGCTCCTCCCGCAAGAATTCCGAGTCATCAAGCCGTTCCATTTCGCCAGTTGGTAAAATGACGGAAGCAACACTAGCTCTCGCCCAAGCCATGAGGCGTAGCAGCATCAGCTCCAGCCGGAGCGTCTCACCAATAGTACCAGGCCAAACAACAAGAAGACGATCAGAGTCACCGCCACTGCTACAAGATCTATCAAAAGTCAGCTTGATGGAGATTTCAGATCAACTCAGCATAGTTGAAACCAACATCGTTGCCTCCGCCATCTTAGAAGAGAAAGTAACTCGTCTCCAAGCCTGGATTGACGGCAGCAAAGAGGTTCCGAGAGAGCTACGCATCCACCGGGATTTTCCCGGTCTGGCTCCTGGCTACAAGTTTTCGGCCAGAGCTAGAGCAAAAGCAGAGGAACTAAGTAAAAAGCAAGACCGGGAGTACCTGGCATTGCTGCTGGACGACATGAAGTATTCTATCGTCCCCGGGGCGGAGCAAGATCTACAAACAGCCAAAGATACGGGAAGGCGTAAAGTCAAAACCAACGTCGAAGAACACCAAGTAAAGGCGGCCGTCCAGAAGTTTGAAGAAGAATACACCGAGCTGGTCAACAACAAAACAACTCTACTAGAAAAACGACGCCAAAAGAAGAGAAAAGCTGAGCCAGAAACTCCGGAGAACACACACGATCATCGCCCAAGTAAAAGACCGCGGCGAGACAACAACAACAGTCAACGAGGGGGTCACCGTAGGCATCACAGCTGGCAGCCATCCAACCGATCGTCAGATCACCGAAAACATTAAGGCTTTTTAAGCCACAGAACCAACGGCTCTTTTCAGAGCCACCCAGTCTTCCAAAAAGAGAAATGTTATGTCTTTTTTGTCACATTATACTTATAGCCTTGAGTATTAGTTTTTCATCTATATGTCTAATTTTCATCAATAAAACACTCCCCTAGTTTGTAAAGTGTTCCCTAAGAGCAAGTTTGCTCCTATTTTTACTTCGACCAAAGATAACTTTAGAATTCCACAGTTCTTGAAATTCAATTTCAGTGTTTCCGAACCTCATTTAGAATTTTCTAGTTTGAAAATATACTCAGCCATCTTTACTTTCTAGCCTGAAAATATTTCTTTCAACTTATGTTTTCTAGTTTGAAAATTATTTGATCTCTTGCCACTTTTCTAGTTTGAAAATCTACTCTCCTAATTTAATTTTCTAATTAGTTTATTAGTTTAACTATTTTTAATTTTCTAGTTTGAAAATTATTATGTTTATTTGGACATCACCCACTCAAAAAGTAGAATACATTTGAATTTTATAGTTATGAAATTCTTTCATAGTGTTTCTTTTACTTTTACGGAATAAACCATATCACTACATTCAGCCAGACTGCTTCAGTCAAGTTCATTTCTTATTTAATTTTCTAGTTTGAAAATTATCTTAATTCAATTTATTTTGTTGGAAGTTATCCACTTAGAGCAAGTTTTATTTCAAAGTGTGTCCTGATGCAGGTTCCGTCTAGAGCCCTCCGCTTTTTTAATATTTATGTTTACCACCCGGCGTGTTCCACAGGTGCCTTACGGAGTTGTTTACACCCCCATAGGACATGTCTGCCATGCTAGAGGTGTGATAGAGGGATGGACGGACAGTATTGTCTCATGTTTACATGGTACGCACAATCCCTCGTTGATGTTCATTTCTTTGTTTTAATGCTCTTCGTACCCCACTTAGTTTAGTCGGGATTTTATATTACACCAACATAGTTGTCATATTTTGTGCTGAATTTCCTCACTCATCCTAACAGTTTTAGGAAAACATTTCATCTCACATTACACGGGTTTCTGTAGGCTTCCCACGCCTATTGCGTTTGTCGGCTAGTTTGCCGCCTTTCCATTCAAGAGATCACCTCTCCATTTCTTAAGACTTGACGTTCGCTCACGTCAAGTGCTTTTCTGATTTCAATAGAACCTCTTTGTTCTCAACATGAAAGGTCACCGCCAAACGGAACTCCACGCACCGCCGGAATCATCCCTTTGTCTAGGTCATCAACGCTTTTGATTGACAGCCACGCGGTATTGATTAGCTAGTCAGCAGATCCCACTTATTATTAGACATCACAATTTCAAGTCGCTCCAAGCTATACAGTCGTATATGCGTAACACTAATAAAACTGACCAAGAAAATGGGACGGTTTTTCATCAGAAATAGAAATTCATTGACAAAAAGACAGAAGAAGCGCAACTATAGCGCTCGTAAACAAGCTTTTAAGAAAGAAACTAAAGATTCAGCCCGCAAATCTTTAGTACAAAAAGCTAAACATTTCATCAGAAACCTGTCACAGTATGAACTGACAGATATTGAAATCCTAGCACTAGGAAAAGGTCTCAACTTTATCCCAAACCCGGCAAAACCAACCAAAAGTGTTCTTATAGAAGCAGCAGACGTGTTAAAAAGAAGTATGCGGATTAGATACATGGCTTCCATCAAAGGTTGGGGACCAAGACATAAATTTAGGAACCCTTCCACGTGGACACCAGGTCCAATGCCGAGTTTGGCTTTGGAAGATTTTTTAGAAGGTATGAAAACAGAACTTAGTAAAGTTCACATCCGTAGAGTAAGGCCTAACACCAACCCAGCCGAACTCGCAGCTATCCATAGACTTAAGAAAAACCCTAACATAGTCTTAAAGAAATTTGATAAAGGGAGAGGTATTTGCGTACTTTCAAGGAAAGATTATATTATTGAAGGCCTACGCCAACTCAACGACAGAAAATCGTATCTTCGATTAGATTACGACATGACATCACACACGGCCAGCATGGTCAGTGAACTTGTATGTGAAATGTTTAAGGCTAAACAGATAGATAAAGCCCTAGCTAACTACTTGGACCCAAATACGAGCCAAGAAAGTAACACACCCGTTTTCTATATGCTGCCTAAAATTCACAAGAAAGTGAAACTACCAGCCCAAGCTTTTATAGGGCGCCCAATCATCAGTTCAGTCTCATCCCCGCTCAACAGAATAGCAGAATTCATAGACTTTTACCTCCTACCGGAGGTACAGAAATCTACAGCCTATCTGAAAGACACAGCACACACTATTAGGACGATAGAATCCATAGTTCTACCTAATAAAATCATTTTAGCTACCATAGATGTGGTGGGCATGTTTACAGCGGTACCACAGGAGGAAGCTTTTGAAATTGCTTTAGAAACACTCACGAGAATTAATCCCTCCTCCTGTGAACCTCATTTGCCGAGTTTGGCATTTATGTCTAAACTAATTAAACTAGTTTTATACCGCAACGCTTTTGAATTCAACCAAGAATTCTTTCTTCAGATAGCAGGATGCCCTATGGGCCTAAGAAGCAGCCCAAGTTTGTGCTGCCTCGTAGTCAACAAACTTGTTGAAAGAATTATGAACCTAGATAATAACGTAGCTTCGTTTCATATCTACATGGATGACTGTTTACTGTTTTGGAAAGGCAACATGTTGGAGTTAGAAGCTTTTATTACTAAAATTAATGAAATGCACCCAACTTTGAATTTCACATACACGGCATCACAAGAAGAAGTACAATTTCTTGATTTAATTATCTACAAGGGTGAACGTTTCCACACCTCCAACATTTTAGATGTAAAATGTTTTACCAAACCAACAGAGACATTTTGCTACCTAGACAGGACATCATGTCACAACCCCTCAGTTTTTAAGGGATTCATCAAAGGAGAATTAATCCGATACACACGGAACTCAAACAATTTCGAATCATACCTAGAGAAGAAAGATATCTTCACACGAAAACTCCAAGATAGGGGTTATTCACTTGAGGAAATCAACACGGCAGCCGTTGAAGTTGATTTCAACGACAGAACACATTTCATTTCAGACAAACACAAAGACGGTAACATACCGCTCGTGTTCAAAATGAATTATTTCCCGCACATCAAGCACAAACACGTCAAGAAAGCACTTCTAAAACATTGGAATATTATCAGAGAAACGCCCGACCTTTCACGCATCTTTCCAGAAGTTCCGATTATTGCCTTCAGCAAAACACAGAATTTGAAGGATATCTTAGTCAGGGCCAGACTCCCTTCTCTGGATAATGAGGAAATATTTGCAGTCCAAGAACCTAGAGCGGGATCACCTACACTCCATATGTTAGAAGATTTGATATTGGAAAGCAAAGGTACGGACGATTTCTTTTAAACCCACCCTTTACATTTTATATTTTAAGAACGACCATCTTTCTCTTTGTGAGATTGATTTTCGGAGTTAGCATTTTCTCCGATTTTTTCAGTTAGTCTACTGAATTGTATAGCCTCTTATCATTGATTTTATGATCCCACCGCACGGTATGCCTACCGCCCATTTACACGGCAGAAATTACCGTGTCCAAAACGGCTCTTTCAGAGCCACCCCAACTTCTCCCCCCGGTGCGCAAGTTAGCTCTCTGATGATGTGATGTTTTCTTAACACTCTAGTGTTTAGTTATCTCATATCATATAGGAAATAGTCTTTTCCTTCTTCACAGATCCACGCATCTGTCAGCATAGGTTTGTTTTACCTTTGTAGTAGTTACTGATGAGAAAGATTGTCGAAACAATTGTCTAACTACGCTACATGCTCCTTCCCATACCAGAGAGTACGGGCCTAAAACCGTTTTCAGGATAGTTAGTTCTTTTACGGTCTTACTATATTCCCTAATATACCCCTCTATTATTGTTTCTAAGCACGGAAACTTTTAGGCTATTTCTACATTTTATTTTCATTTTATATTCTTCATATTATATATCGTTTTATATAATACAGTCTACAAACAGGTGGTGTTTTTCGTACACACTTTTTTTGTGGTTTTTGCCCTCCCGGTTTTATTTTATTCTTACTTATTACCAATCTTATATTCAAAGTGTTGAATATCACCGTCTCATAGTTTAAGACATTTTATGAAATAGAAGTTTCTATTTTTACCATGCTCTTCACCGAGTCATTCCTCCCAATCAATATGGAAGTTATTGATTTATAACCAGCTACGCTTCTGATTGGCCTACGCATCCTTGGTCGAACGCACACACGACCCGCCAGGATCCTTCACCCCCTTTATATACAGTAACTGTCCAGACAGACAGTACCATTTGCTCTTTAGCATCTTTCAACATGAGTAAGCTCAGCCGCTCCTCCCGCAAGAATTCCGAGTCATCAAGCCGTTCCATTTCGCCAGTTGGTAAAATGACGGAAGCAACACTAGCTCTCGCCCAAGCCATGAGGCGTAGCAGCATCAGCTCCAGCCGGAGCGTCTCACCAATAGTACCAGGCCAAACAACAAGAAGACGATCAGAGTCACCGCCACTGCTACAAGATCTATCAAAAGTCAGCTTGATGGAGATTTCAGATCAACTCAGCATAGTTGAAACCAACATCGTTGCCTCCGCCATCTTAGAAGAGAAAGTAACTCGTCTCCAAGCCTGGATTGACGGCAGCAAAGAGGTTCCGAGAGAGCTACGCATCCACCGGGATTTTCCCGGTCTGGCTCCTGGCTACAAGTTTTCGGCCAGAGCTAGAGCAAAAGCAGAGGAACTAAGTAAAAAAGCAAGACCGGGAGTACCTGGCATTGCTGCTGGACGACATGAAGTATTCTATCGTCCCCGGGGCGGAGCAAGATCTACAAACAGCCAAAGATACGGGAAGGCGTAAAGTCAAAACCAACGTCGAAGAACACCAAGTAAAGGCGGCCGTCCAGAAGTTTGAAGAAGAATACACCGAGCTGGTCAACAACAAAACAACTCTACTAGAAAAACGACGCCAAAAGAAGAGAAAAGCTGAGCCAGAAACTCCGGAGAACACACACGATCATCGCCCAAGTAAAAGACCGCGGCGAGACAACAACAACAGTCAACGAGGGGGTCACCGTAGGATCACAGCTGGCAGCCATCCAACCGATCGTCAGATCACCGAAAACATTAAGGCTTTTTAAGCCACAGAACCAACGGCTCTTTTCAGAGCCACCCAGTCTTCCAAAAAGAGAAATGTTATGTCTTTTTTGTCACATTATACTTATAGCCTTGAGTATTAGTTTTTCATCTATATGTCTAATTTTCATCAATAAAACACTCCCCTAGTTTGTAAAGTGTTCCCTAAGAGCAAGTTTGCTCCTATTTTTACTTCGACCAAAGATAACTTTAGAATTCCACAGTTCTTGAAATTCAATTTCAGTGTTTCCGAACCTCATTTAGAATTTTCTAGTTTGAAAATATACTCAGCCATCTTTACTTTCTAGCCTGAAAATATTTCTTTCAACTTATGTTTTCTAGTTTGAAAATTATTTGATCTCTTGCCACTTTTCTAGTTTGAAAATCTACTCTCCTAATTTAATTTTCTAATTAGTTTATTAGTTTAACTATTTTTAATTTTCTAGTTTGAAAATTATTATGTTTATTTGGACATCACCCACTCAAAAAGTAGAATACATTTGAATTTTATAGTTATGAAATTCTTTCATAGTGTTTCTTTTACTTTTACGGAATAAACCATATCACTACATTCAGCCAGACTGCTTCAGTCAAGTTCATTTCTTATTTAATTTTCTAGTTTGAAAATTATCTTAATTCAATTTATTTTGTTGGAAGTTATCCACTTAGAGCAAGTTTTATTTCAAAGTGTGTCCTGATGCAGGTTCCGTCTAGAGCCCTCCGCTTTTTTAATATTTATGTTTACCACCCGGCGTGTTCCACAGGTGCCTTACGGAGTTGTTTACACCCCCATAGGACATGTCTGCCATGCTAGAGGTGTGATAGAGGGATGGACGGACAGTATTGTCTCATGTTTACATGGTACGCACAATCCCTCGTTGATGTTCATTTCTTTGTTTTAATGCTCTTCGTACCCCACTTAGTTTAGTCGGGATTTTATATTACACCAACATAGTTGTCATATTTTGTGCTGAATTTCCTCACTCATCCTAACAGTTTTAGGAAAACATTTCATCTCACATTACACGGGTTTCTGTAGGCTTCCCACGCCTATTGCGTTTGTCGGCTAGTTTGCCGCCTTTCCATTCAAGAGATCACCTCTCCATTTCTTAAGACTTGACGTTCGCTCACGTCAAGTGCTTTTCTGATTTCAATAGAACCTCTTTGTTCTCAACATGAAAGGTCACCGCCAAACGGAACTCCACGCACCGCCGGAATCATCCCTTTGTCTAGGTCATCAACGCTTTTGATTGACAGCCACGCGGTATTGATTAGCTAGTCAGCAGATCCCACTTATTATTAGACATCACAATTTCAAGTCGCTCCAAGCTATACAGTCGTATATGCGTAACACTAATAAAACTGACCAAGAAAATGGGACGGTTTTTCATCAGAAATAGAAATTCATTGACAAAAAGACAGAAGAAGCGCAACTATAGCGCTCGTAAACAAGCTTTTAAGAAAGAAACTAAAGATTCAGCCCGCAAATCTTTAGTACAAAAAGCTAAACATTTCATCAGAAACCTGTCACAGTATGAACTGACAGATATTGAAATCCTAGCACTAGGAAAAGGTCTCAACTTTATCCCAAACCCGGCAAAACCAACCAAAAGTGTTCTTATAGAAGCAGCAGACGTGTTAAAAAGAAGTATGCGGATTAGATACATGGCTTCCATCAAAGGTTGGGGACCAAGACATAAATTTAGGAACCCTTCCACGTGGACACCAGGTCCAATGCCGAGTTTGGCTTTGGAAGATTTTTTAGAAGGTATGAAAACAGAACTTAGTAAAGTTCACATCCGTAGAGTAAGGCCTAACACCAACCCAGCCGAACTCGCAGCTATCCATAGACTTAAGAAAAACCCTAACATAGTCTTAAAGAAATTTGATAAAGGGAGAGGTATTTGCGTACTTTCAAGGAAAGATTATATTATTGAAGGCCTACGCCAACTCAACGACAGAAAATCGTATCTTCGATTAGATTACGACATGACATCACACACGGCCAGCATGGTCAGTGAACTTGTATGTGAAATGTTTAAGGCTAAACAGATAGATAAAGCCCTAGCTAACTACTTGGACCCAAATACGAGCCAAGAAAGTAACACACCCGTTTTCTATATGCTGCCTAAAATTCACAAGAAAGTGAAACTACCAGCCCAAGCTTTTATAGGGCGCCCAATCATCAGTTCAGTCTCATCCCCGCTCAACAGAATAGCAGAATTCATAGACTTTTACCTCCTACCGGAGGTACAGAAATCTACAGCCTATCTGAAAGACACAGCACACACTATTAGGACGATAGAATCCATAGTTCTACCTAATAAAATCATTTTAGCTACCATAGATGTGGTGGGCATGTTTACAGCGGTACCACAGGAGGAAGCTTTTGAAATTGCTTTAGAAACACTCACGAGAATTAATCCCTCCTCCTGTGAACCTCATTTGCCGAGTTTGGCATTTATGTCTAAACTAATTAAACTAGTTTTATACCGCAACGCTTTTGAATTCAACCAAGAATTCTTTCTTCAGATAGCAGGATGCCCTATGGGCCTAAGAAGCAGCCCAAGTTTGTGCTGCCTCGTAGTCAACAAACTTGTTGAAAGAATTATGAACCTAGATAATAACGTAGCTTCGTTTCATATCTACATGGATGACTGTTTACTGTTTTGGAAAGGCAACATGTTGGAGTTAGAAGCTTTTATTACTAAAATTAATGAAATGCACCCAACTTTGAATTTCACATACACGGCATCACAAGAAGAAGTACAATTTCTTGATTTAATTATCTACAAGGGTGAACGTTTCCACACCTCCAACATTTTAGATGTAAAATGTTTTACCAAACCAACAGAGACATTTTGCTACCTAGACAGGACATCATGTCACAACCCCTCAGTTTTTAAGGGATTCATCAAAGGAGAATTAATCCGATACACACGGAACTCAAACAATTTCGAATCATACCTAGAGAAGAAAGATATCTTCACACGAAAACTCCAAGATAGGGGTTATTCACTTGAGGAAATCAACACGGCAGCCGTTGAAGTTGATTTCAACGACAGAACACATTTCATTTCAGACAAACACAAAGACGGTAACATACCGCTCGTGTTCAAAATGAATTATTTCCCGCACATCAAGCACAAACACGTCAAGAAAGCACTTCTAAAACATTGGAATATTATCAGAGAAACGCCCGACCTTTCACGCATCTTTCCAGAAGTTCCGATTATTGCCTTCAGCAAAACACAGAATTTGAAGGATATCTTAGTCAGGGCCAGACTCCCTTCTCTGGATAATGAGGAAATATTTGCAGTCCAAGAACCTAGAGCGGGATCACCTACACTCCATATGTTAGAAGATTTGATATTGGAAAGCAAAGGTATGGACGATTTCTTTTAAACCCACCCTTTACATTTTATATTTTAAGAACGACCATCTTTCTCTTTGTGAGATTGATTTTCGGAGTTAGCATTTTCTCCGATTTTTTCAGTTAGTCTACTGAATTGTATAGCCTCTTATCATTGATTTTATGATCCCACCGCACGGTATGCCTACCGCCCATTTACACGGCAGAAATTACCGTGTCCAAAACGGCTCTTTCAGAGCCACCCCAACTTCTCCCCCCGGTGCGCAAGTTAGCTCTCTGATGATGTGATGTTTTCTTAACACTCTAGTGTTTAGTTATCTCATATCATATAGGAAATAGTCTTTTCCTTCTTCACAGATCCACGCATCTGTCAGCATAGGTTTGTTTTACCTTTGTAGTAGTTACTGATGAGAAAGATTGTCGAAACAATTGTCTAACTACGCTACATGCTCCTTCCCATACCAGAGAGTACGGGCCTAAAACCGTTTTCAGGATAGTTAGTTCTTTTACGGTCTTACTATATTCCCTAATATACCCCTCTATTATTGTTTCTAAGCACGGAAACTTTTAGGCTATTTCTACATTTTATTTTCATTTTATATTCTTCATATTATATATCGTTTTATATAATACAGTCTACAAACAGGTGGTGTTTTTCGTACACACTTTTTTTGTGGTTTTTGCCCTCCCGGTTTTATTTTATTCTTACTTATTACCAATCTTATATTCAAAGTGTTGAATATCACCGTCTCATAGTTTAAGACATTTTATGAAATAGAAGTTTCTATTTTTACCATGCTCTTCACCGAGTCATTCCTCCCAATCAATATGGAAGTTATTGATTTATAACCAGCTACGCTTCTGATTGGCCTACGCATCCTTGGTCGAACGCACACACGACCCGCCAGGATCCTTCACCCCCTTTATATACAGTAACTGTCCAGACAGACAGTACCATTTGCTCTTTAGCATCTTTCAACATGAGTAAGCTCAGCCGCTCCTCCCGCAAGAATTCCGAGTCATCAAGCCGTTCCATTTCGCCAGTTGGTAAAATGACGGAAGCAACACTAGCTCTCGCCCAAGCCATGAGGCGTAGCAGCATCAGCTCCAGCCGGAGCGTCTCACCAATAGTACCAGGCCAAACAACAAGAAGACGATCAGAGTCACCGCCACTGCTACAAGATCTATCAAAAGTCAGCTTGATGGAGATTTCAGATCAACTCAGCATAGTTGAAACCAACATCGTTGCCTCCGCCATCTTAGAAGAGAAAGTAACTCGTCTCCAAGCCTGGATTGACGGCAGCAAAGAGGTTCCGAGAGAGCTACGCATCCACCGGGATTTTCCCGGTCTGGCTCCTGGCTACAAGTTTTCGGCCAGAGCTAGAGCAAAAGCAGAGGAACTAAGTAAAAAGCAAGACCGGGAGTACCTGGCATTGCTGCTGGACGACATGAAGTATTCTATCGTCCCCGGGGCGGAGCAAGATCTACAAACAGCCAAAGATACGGGAAGGCGTAAAGTCAAAACCAACGTCGAAGAACACCAAGTAAAGGCGGCCGTCCAGAAGTTTGAAGAAGAATACACCGAGCTGGTCAACAACAAAACAACTCTACTAGAAAAACGACGCCAAAAGAAGAGAAAAGCTGAGCCAGAAACTCCGGAGAACACACACGATCATCGCCCAAGTAAAAGACCGCGGCGAGACAACAACAACAGTCAACGAGGGGGTCACCGTAGGCATCACAGCTGGCAGCCATCCAACCGATCGTCAGATCACCGAAAACATTAAGGCTTTTTAAGCCACAGAACCAACGGCTCTTTTCAGAGCCACCCAGTCTTCCAAAAAGAGAAATGTTATGTCTTTTTTGTCACATTATACTTATAGCCTTGAGTATTAGTTTTTCATCTATATGTCTAATTTTCATCAATAAAACACTCCCCTAGTTTGTAAAGTGTTCCCTAAGAGCAAGTTTGCTCCTATTTTTACTTCGACCAAAGATAACTTTAGAATTCCACAGTTCTTGAAATTCAATTTCAGTGTTTCCGAACCTCATTTAGAATTTTCTAGTTTGAAAATATACTCAGCCATCTTTACTTTCTAGCCTGAAAATATTTCTTTCAACTTATGTTTTCTAGTTTGAAAATTATTTGATCTCTTGCCACTTTTCTAGTTTGAAAATCTACTCTCCTAATTTAATTTTCTAATTAGTTTATTAGTTTAACTATTTTTAATTTTCTAGTTTGAAAATTATTATGTTTATTTGGACATCACCCACTCAAAAAGTAGAATACATTTGAATTTTATAGTTATGAAATTCTTTCATAGTGTTTCTTTTACTTTTACGGAATAAACCATATCACTACATTCAGCCAGACTGCTTCAGTCAAGTTCATTTCTTATTTAATTTTCTAGTTTGAAAATTATCTTAATTCAATTTATTTTGTTGGAAGTTATCCACTTAGAGCAAGTTTTATTTCAAAGTGTGTCCTGATGCAGGTTCCGTCTAGAGCCCTCCGCTTTTTTAATATTTATGTTTACCACCCGGCGTGTTCCACAGGTGCCTTACGGAGTTGTTTACACCCCCATAGGACATGTCTGCCATGCTAGAGGTGTGATAGAGGGATGGACGGAAAGTATTGTCTCATGTTTACATGGTACGCACAATCCCTCGTTGATGTTCATTTCTTTGTTTTAATGCTCTTCGTACCCCACTTAGTTTAGTCGGGATTTTATATTACACCAACATAGTTGTCATATTTTGTGCTGAATTTCCTCACTCATCCTAACAGTTTTAGGAAAACATTTCATCTCACATTACACGGGTTTCTGTAGGCTTCCCACGCCTATTGCGTTTGTCGGCTAGTTTGCCGCCTTTCCATTCAAGAGATCACCTCTCCATTTCTTAAGACTTGACGTTCGCTCACGTCAAGTGCTTTTCTGATTTCAATAGAACCTCTTTGTTCTCAACATGAAAGGTAACCGCCAAACGGAACTCCACGCACCGCCGGAATCATCCCTTTGTCTAGGTCATCAACGCTTTTGATTGACAGCCACGCGGTATTGATTAGCTAGTCAGCAGATCCCACTTATTATTAGACATCACAATTTCAAGTCGCTCCAAGCTATACAGTCGTATATGCGTAACACTAATAAAACTGACCAAGAAAATGGGACGGTTTTTCATCAGAAATAGAAATTCATTGACAAAAAGACAGAAGAAGCGCAACTATAGCGCTCGTAAACAAGCTTTTAAGAAAGAAACTAAAGATTCAGCCCGCAAATCTTTAGTACAAAAAGCTAAACATTTCATCAGAAACCTGTCACAGTATGAACTGACAGATATTGAAATCCTAGCACTAGGAAAAGGTCTCAACTTTATCCCAAACCCGGCAAAACCAACCAAAAGTGTTCTTATAGAAGCAGCAGACGTGTTAAAAAGAAGTATGCGGATTAGATACATGGCTTCCATCAAAGGTTGGGGACCAAGACATAAATTTAGGAACCCTTCCACGTGGACACCAGGTCCAATGCCGAGTTTGGCTTTGGAAGATTTTTTAGAAGGTATGAAAACAGAACTTAGTAAAGTTCACATCCGTAGAGTAAGGCCTAACACCAACCCAGCCGAACTCGCAGCTATCCATAGACTTAAGAAAAACCCTAACATAGTCTTAAAGAAATTTGATAAAGGGAGAGGTATTTGCGTACTTTCAAGGAAAGATTATATTATTGAAGGCCTACGCCAACTCAACGACAGAAAATCGTATCTTCGATTAGATTACGACATGACATCACACACGGCCAGCATGGTCAGTGAACTTGTATGTGAAATGTTTAAGGCTAAACAGATAGATAAAGCCCTAGCTAACTACTTGGACCCAAATACGAGCCAAGAAAGTAACACACCCGTTTTCTATATGCTGCCTAAAATTCACAAGAAAGTGAAACTACCAGCCCAAGCTTTTATAGGGCGCCCAATCATCAGTTCAGTCTCATCCCCGCTCAACAGAATAGCAGAATTCATAGACTTTTACCTCCTACCGGAGGTACAGAAATCTACAGCCTATCTGAAAGACACAGCACACACTATTAGGACGATAGAATCCATAGTTCTACCTAATAAAATCATTTTAGCTACCATAGATGTGGTGGGCATGTTTACAGCGGTACCACAGGAGGAAGCTTTTGAAATTGCTTTAGAAACACTCACGAGAATTAATCCCTCCTCCTGTGAACCTCATTTGCCGAGTTTGGCATTTATGTCTAAACTAATTAAACTAGTTTTATACCGCAACGCTTTTGAATTCAACCAAGAATTCTTTCTTCAGATAGCAGGATGCCCTATGGGCCTAAGAAGCAGCCCAAGTTTGTGCTGCCTCGTAGTCAACAAACTTGTTGAAAGAATTATGAACCTAGATAATAACGTAGCTTCGTTTCATATCTACATGGATGACTGTTTACTGTTTTGGAAAGGCAACATGTTGGAGTTAGAAGCTTTTATTACTAAAATTAATGAAATGCACCCAACTTTGAATTTCACATACACGGCATCACAAGAAGAAGTACAATTTCTTGATTTAATTATCTACAAGGGTGAACGTTTCCACACCTCCAACATTTTAGATGTAAAATGTTTTACCAAACCAACAGAGACATTTTGCTACCTAGACAGGACATCATGTCACAACCCCTCAGTTTTTAAGGGATTCATCAAAGGAGAATTAATCCGATACACACGGAACTCAAACAATTTCGAATCATACCTAGAGAAGAAAGATATCTTCACACGAAAACTCCAAGATAGGGGTTATTCACTTGAGGAAATCAACACGGCAGCCGTTGAAGTTGATTTCAACGACAGAACACATTTCATTTCAGACAAACACAAAGACGGTAACATACCGCTCGTGTTCAAAATGAATTATTTCCCGCACATCAAGCACAAACACGTCAAGAAAGCACTTCTAAAACATTGGAATATTATCAGAGAAACGCCCGACCTTTCACGCATCTTTCCAGAAGTTCCGATTATTGCCTTCAGCAAAACACAGAATTTGAAGGATATCTTAGTCAGGGCCAGACTCCCTTCTCTGGATAATGAGGAAATATTTGCAGTCCAAGAACCTAGAGCGGGATCACCTACACTCCATATGTTAGAAGATTTGATATTGGAAAGCAAAGGTACGGACGATTTCTTTTAAACCCACCCTTTACATTTTATATTTTAAGAACGACCATCTTTCTCTTTGTGAGATTGATTTTCGGAGTTAGCATTTTCTCCGATTTTTTCAGTTAGTCTACTGAATTGTATAGCCTCTTATCATTGATTTTATGATCCCACCGCACGGTATGCCTACCGCCCATTTACACGGCAGAAATTACCGTGTCCAAAACGGCTCTTTCAGAGCCACCCCAACTTCTCCCCCCGGTGCGCAAGTTAGCTCTCTGATGATGTGATGTTTTCTTAACACTCTAGTGTTTAGTTATCTCATATCATATAGGAAATAGTCTTTTCCTTCTTCACAGATCCACGCATCTGTCAGCATAGGTTTGTTTTACCTTTGTAGTAGTTACTGATGAGAAAGATTGTCGAAACAATTGTCTAACTACGCTACATGCTCCTTCCCATACCAGAGAGTACGGGCCTAAAACCGTTTTCAGGATAGTTAGTTCTTTTACGGTCTTACTATATTCCCTAATATACCCCTCTATTATTGTTTCTAAGCACGGAAACTTTTAGGCTATTTCTACATTTTATTTTCATTTTATATTCTTCATATTATATATCGTTTTATATAATACAGTCTACAAACAGGTGGTGTTTTTCGTACACACTTTTTTTGTGGTTTTTGCCCTCCCGGTTTTATTTTATTCTTACTTATTACCAATCTTATATTCAAAGTGTTGAATATCACCGTCTCATAGTTTAAGACATTTTATGAAATAGAAGTTTCTATTTTTACCATGCTCTTCACCGAGTCATTCCTCCCAATCAATATGGAAGTTATTGATTTATAACCAGCTACGCTTCTGATTGGCCTACGCATCCTTGGTCGAACGCACACACGACCCGCCAGGATCCTTCACCCCCTTTATATACAGTAACTGTCCAGACAGACAGTACCATTTGCTCTTTAGCATCTTTCAACATGAGTAAGCTCAGCCGCTCCTCCCGCAAGAATTCCGAGTCATCAAGCCGTTCCATTTCGCCAGTTGGTAAAATGACGGAAGCAACACTAGCTCTCGCCCAAGCCATGAGGCGTAGCAGCATCAGCTCCAGCCGGAGCGTCTCACCAATAGTACCAGGCCAAACAACAAGAAGACGATCAGAGTCACCGCCACTGCTACAAGATCTATCAAAAGTCAGCTTGATGGAGATTTCAGATCAACTCAGCATAGTTGAAACCAACATCGTTGCCTCCGCCATCTTAGAAGAGAAAGTAACTCGTCTCCAAGCCTGGATTGACGGCAGCAAAGAGGTTCCGAGAGAGCTACGCATCCACCGGGATTTTCCCGGTCTGGCTCCTGGCTACAAGTTTTCGGCCAGAGCTAGAGCAAAAGCAGAGGAACTAAGTAAAAAGCAAGACCGGGAGTACCTGGCATTGCTGCTGGACGACATGAAGTATTCTATCGTCCCCGGGGCGGAGCAAGATCTACAAACAGCCAAAGATACGGGAAGGCGTAAAGTCAAAACCAACGTCGAAGAACACCAAGTAAAGGCGGCCGTCCAGAAGTTTGAAGAAGAATACACCGAGCTGGTCAACAACAAAACAACTCTACTAGAAAAACGACGCCAAAAGAAGAGAAAAGCTGAGCCAGAAACTCCGGAGAACACACACGATCATCGCCCAAGTAAAAGACCGCGGCGAGACAACAACAACAGTCAACGAGGGGGTCACCGTAGGCATCACAGCTGGCAGCCATCCAACCGATCGTCAGATCACCGAAAACATTAAGGCTTTTTAAGCCACAGAACCAACGGCTCTTTTCAGAGCCACCCAGTCTTCCAAAAAGAGAAATGTTATGTCTTTTTTGTCACATTATACTTATAGCCTTGAGTATTAGTTTTTCATCTATATGTCTAATTTTCATCAATAAAACACTCCCCTAGTTTGTAAAGTGTTCCCTAAGAGCAAGTTTGCTCCTATTTTTACTTCGACCAAAGATAACTTTAGAATTCCACAGTTCTTGAAATTCAATTTCAGTGTTTCCGAACCTCATTTAGAATTTTCTAGTTTGAAAATATACTCAGCCATCTTTACTTTCTAGCCTGAAAATATTTCTTTCAACTTATGTTTTCTAGTTTGAAAATTATTTGATCTCTTGCCACTTTTCTAGTTTGAAAATCTACTCTCCTAATTTAATTTTCTAATTAGTTTATTAGTTTAACTATTTTTAATTTTCTAGTTTGAAAATTATTATGTTTATTTGGACATCACCCACTCAAAAAGTAGAATACATTTGAATTTTATAGTTATGAAATTCTTTCATAGTGTTTCTTTTACTTTTACGGAATAAACCATATCACTACATTCAGCCAGACTGCTTCAGTCAAGTTCATTTCTTATTTAATTTTCTAGTTTGAAAATTATCTTAATTCAATTTATTTTGTTGGAAGTTATCCACTTAGAGCAAGTTTTATTTCAAAGTGTGTCCTGATGCAGGTTCCGTCTAGAGCCCTCCGCTTTTTTAATATTTTTGTCCTGTATTATATAACATTATATAACAGCTAGCTGGCTATAGAACTATTATAGCAGGCAAGCTGGCTATATCATTACATGTCCCTATTTTTTCTAATTATGCACGTTTATGCATTACTCATTTTGATATGTGTGGGGTGTACGTCACCGGTGGGGGGGGGGGTTATTCAGTGCGATCAGTAGTGGCGATCAGTAGTGGCGTACCCAGGGGGGCCGGTGCCACCCCCCCCCCCCCCCCGAAATATCCCTGTAGGTAAAAATGACCCTCCGTCGGTGCGGTTTTGACCATGCAATTTTTTTTGACCGGTTACGCGGGCAACTTCATCGCTCCCCCACCCCCATCCCCCCCCCCCCACCCATCAAGATTTCAGCTGCTGACGGGGAAAATATTGTGCAAGTTTTACGAAAAAAATTGTCGGGACCATACCTTTCGTCAGTACAACTATGGTCGTGCCTGCTCCCCCCCCCCCCCCCCCCCGTTTCCAAAAGCTGGGTACGTCACTGGCGATCAGTAAGTGGATGATGCAGTGAAATCACTGCTTTGAGGAAGAGAAATAACCTATAGATGCGTGAGGACCCGTTGCATTGCTGATCCAGCGAAGGACAGGGAGGGCGCAGTGGAAAAGGGCCAGGGATTTCTTTTTTTTTGGGGGGGGGGGGGGGGGTGGGGGTCTGGTCAGTGGTACCCATGAATTGCCCAGGCTTGTCACAGACCATTTGTACGTGGAAGTTACTGCTTGTGTGATGTCAGCGAAGGTCAACAGGTTGCCCCATTTGTGATCCCACAATGCAACAGATAAGGATAATCAATGGCTTTTTTTTCTATTTGCGATAAACCTTGTGTTGTAAATGTGCCAATCGCGATCAATGCGCTGCATCGCACTATCATCGCATTGTCGTCATAGTGATTTTGGTTGTACACTAGACTAAGGCAAACAACAAAAAAACCCTGTTTAGCGTCCCCTCCCGCTTCCTTTTTTGGGGTCCGCTTCAATTTTCTTTTCTTTTTTCTCTTTATTTCAGTCATAACTTTTTCAAGTTCGCAATGTTTATCGCTTACCAGGGCGGTTTTGTACTTAAAGTGGGGGGAAAAATAAAACAAAAGGGCCTCTTCCTTCCTTTTTTGAAAAAAGTCCCGATGCTAAACATGTTTTTATTTTTATTTTGCCTCTAGCCTAATTCAAGCTGTACTGAGATGTAATAAAATAAATCCTCAGCGTTGAAAGAACTAGTATGCTTGGGCCCAGATTTCAGATTTGATCACACTTAGATCACAGAGAACTTGAGCCAAACTCGAGTATTTTGCTGGGCTCGGGAGTCGGGCTCTGGAGTCGGACTCGCGCAGTCCATTTATCAATGGTAGAGCGTGTATCTCAACCGTTAGCCGAGATTCTCGAAATGACGTCATTTCAAGTAGGCATTGATTTGACGTCACTGTTTGTGATTGATTGCTTGATTGATTGCTTGATTGATTGCTTGCTTGCTTGCTTGCTTGCTTGATTGGTTGATTGATTGATTGATTGGCTTCATTAAAAAACATGTTCTTACAGTTCGAAGGCGCTCTTTAAATTGACAATCAATCAATCAACCAATTAATCAAGCAATCAATAAATCGATTAATCAATCAATCAATCGATTAATCAATCAATCAATCAATCAATTAAATAAATAAATGAATCAATCAATAAATAAATACATAATACATAAATCAATCAATCAATCAATCAATCAGTCAATCAACCAATCAATCAATCATTCAATCACAAACAGTGACGTCAAATCAATGCCTACTTGAAATGACGTCATTTCGAGAATCTCGGCTAACGGTTGAGATACACGCTCTACCTTTATCAATACGGGCCAGATTTGAGAAAAAAAACAGAAATAAGCTTATTACTCAAATTCGGCAATGTTCGAATTAAAATTACAATGCCTGTATAATGCAATGGGTTATTTTAACATAGATTTGGTAAGAAAAAAATATTATTCGTTTTCCAAGATGAAATTCCCACCTTATTTCACCGAGTCTCGCAACACTCATTTCCCTATTCGTCGAAAGTTACTGATGACCGAATACACATCACTCATATTTGGGTATGTTGTCATGTACATCCGCGTGCCTATTTTTGCTTACCGTTTTCAAAATAGTATGATTTGTTGGTTATATAATCTTGACATATATCTCAATCATATTGCCGAATATCGTGCAATTTCAAGCCTATCTTCTTATTAAAATTGTGACTTCAATGTTAAAATCTACTTGTTTGAACCGAATTTCGTTATTACATATGCGGAGTAATTTGGTGGTGCGCCCTCATCATTATTTATATTGACACGCGTGCCAGAATGTATGGGACAGGACTAGGCAACAATTATAATGACTTGATTCAGGCAATTTATTCCTTGCATGTAATAATTTAATTTTCTCTATTTTAATTCATGACACTGGGATAGGGCATGCATTAAAGCCCCCCCCCCCCCACCCCCACATACACACACCAATGCTACGGGGAATGTGGGGGGGGGGGGGCTAAACCAGGATGACTACTTTCTTTCCCTTCCTTTTTTCTCTTTCTAGCCTCAAATGTCCTTGTTTTTTCTTTAATGTTGAACAACAACAAATTCTGACATTATTTGGGAATCATGAAGAATCCGGACTTTTTGTGGTCCATTTCGACACGAGAGCCTGTTAACATCAACCTCTTATTTCACAACAAATTCGCGAAAACAGTTGTTACGCAGTAATTATTCTCTAAATATAGAATAGATTAACGCTGTCCATGCGCGCGGTTTAAATGCACACGCAAAATACAATTCACAACATGTTTCACAAACGTATTTAATTTATTGGCTTTCATCATCATATATTTCGAATCACCATGAGAAATTAATTAACATAAGTACAAGCACGTCTAGTAATAGGTCAGTTATTCTTGAGATAAGACTTTGAAAGTTTAGAAAAGTTTTTTGCAAAAATAAATTATATGGCAAAACCAGGGAGGTGTAATAGGTAATATCACTCTGGTAAAACTAACCGCATAGAAAGTGTTAAGAAAAGGCCCATGAAAGGCTAGAAAATGGTTGACTTAATACATGATTAAGAATTCCTATTTATTATTATTATTCATTAGTTGTCCACACTGTATTAAAATACAAGTCTCACTCATAAATTTAAGGTTAGGATTGCTATCGCGCTTGAAGCAAACAAACTGATGAATAAATCATAAAATTTCAAAATATATAATGCAGTTCTCATAAAGTTAACTTATATAATTACTAGGTAATAAATACACTCTCAAAATAATGGGGGTGGGGGGCTCAAGGAAGTAACCTTAGGAATTTTGTGAGTGCTGTAATTATTGAACTATGACTCAAATGTCTATAAAAGTACATTAGGAACACACCATTAGATACTCAGGGGTGGGGGGGGGGGGGGGGCGTTGCATGGAAGTTTTAAAAAAAACCACTTTGCCCACTATCCAGGAAAAAAACAAAACTTTGCCAACCAACCAGGAAAAAACAACAACTTTGCCCACCAACCAGGAAAAGAAGAAAAAAGATGACTCACCCAACTCACCCAACTCAATGTAAAAAACCCCAGTAAAACCTAAAAAAAAAACCACTGTGCCGCCTTTGCTAAAAAAAAAAAATTAAAAAAAATTTCGCCTACTTCGGTGGCCAAAAAAAATAAATCGATCGAACCCAACTTCCATGCCCCCCTCCCCCGAAAATCAAATGGTGCGTCCCTTATGTCTGTTATTTTGTTATTCAACGAAAGCCGTTTAAAAACTATTGTACTTTTTAATTCACTATTGAGCAAATATACCTCTGACAATCTGTGTTGATTTTTACAACACTTATACCAATAAAGCCTATGGAGAGGGTGGTTCTAAAATGTTTACTCTCGTGTTTGCCAAAGATGGAGATATCGTTTATAACTGCACAAACAAATCATACTGGGTAGTTCATTTCCATTCTTTGGTAGGCTTAATGAAATAAATACAAAATTGGCGGTCGTTTTATGAGTTTTGAAGTCAATTGATTTCATGGACTGTTTGCGACATATGGGCGTAGACAGGAGGTTTGTCATCCCGGGGGAACGAGAGTGGCGTGGGGTCCAGGGCCCACATTACATAAGGGCCCCGGCCCGGTAGCGTATTTTCTTTATGCAACTATAACGGGATGCAATAGACAACAGATCGATACACGGAATAAAGCGTAGTAGCGAAGTAATACAATGGGATGCATCCCGTTATAGTTGCAGAAAGAAATTAAGCGGCCCGGTAGGTCCTGGGACAAAGCCTCTGCTGCAGGTGATTAGGATTGGTATTGATTCCCCACGACGAGAAACGCCATGAAATTGGAGATAAGTATATAAAACCCTTTAACTCCCCTGAATTGTTAATTGCACCCCCCCCCCCCCCCCCCCCACCCCCGAATGACCCTTGGTGGGTTACCTGTAGCTACGCCGCCAATGAATGCACGCAACAAGATCAAATGACCGTTTCATTTCTTCCACATTTTTTTTTAATTCACGAATTGGGCAGAGCTCCAAACTGAGAAATAGCCCAAACCCTAATTGGAGGTGATTCTTGTAAATAATTAATTTTCAGAGTGTTTGAAAGTTTCAGATTAAAAATTCAAACCAAAAAACCAAAAAATAAAAATAAAAGTACATCGTTAGTACATTATAAGTACATCTTTAAAGGATGATATCTCAGTTTGGAGTTTTCATAAAGACTATAACTGAAAAATTATATAACTCCGCTTAAAAAAAGAGTACCATTGTTAAGCGGAAGATCTCTACTACAATAATCAAATACAAGCTCAATTTTGATATCTTGCCTAATTGTGTCTGATTTTCACATATAGGCCTACGGACAACTACTGCAAATTTGTCTTCATATTCATTACTTGATATCATGCCCAAATTTGCCAATACGTCCACTGCCTGCTCTTGTGCCAATACTGATTACCCAATTACATGTCATTATTCTACCAAATGCTTTCCTAAAAAATATCAAAGTCTTTCATTTGTACTAGCACTTTCCCTTTAAAGGGTTTTTTATTCTGTTGCGCTACGATCATTTTTGGAATTTGGCGCCATATACATTTTATTTGTTGTTGTTGTTGTTGTTGTTATCATAAATTTCAGTAGCGTATATAGCCATGCAGCTTTTCGAGACCAGGGGGCACAATTTGCAAATGTACCGATGGCGGAAAATGTGTCGACAAGCTAAAAGTTGTTAGGGGGCGGTGCAATAATTATGTGTACCCCCGGGGGGGGGGGGGATTTCCAAAATGGTCAGCCAAAAAAAATGCTTGCCCCCCCCCCCACCTTTTGCCTTGCCAACAAAATCGTTTCCCCCCCCCCTTTTGCCTCGCCAAAAAATTGATGCCCCCTTTTGCACATGCCAAATTTTGCTGACCTCTAATTTCCAACCTGAAACTGCTTAGTTATATGATGCGAGCGTAGCGAGCAGGACATTTTGCATATTTGAACGTGTCTTTAGGTTTTTTCTAAGCCTTTGTAGAGCAAAATATTATGGGTCCCCTAAAAGGTATTCCAAAAATTGCTTGCCCCCCTTTTTTTACCTGCCAAAAATTGCTCCCCCACCTTTTGGCTTGCCAAAAAAATCGATGCTTCCCCGGGGGGGGGGGGGGGTACACATAATTATTGCACCGCCCCTAATAAGTGAAAAGCAAAATAAAGGTTTCTACTATTTTATACACATATTAGGCCTAAACCCAATACAGAGCGGAGAGAAAAAGTATAATATTCCCCTCTGGAAGTGGAATGGACTGTGGACACAGCTATATACGAGGGGGTATCAAACAGTTTTAGAAATCACCCAGAAGTAAAGGAGCTAGAAATTTCATTTTGTTATGTGATCATTCAGACATCTTTACATAGTCCTTGTGCAAAGTTACACATTTCTCCCACTACCTATTACCTGTCCACAGACCGCCATTGTTGAGATCCTCAGATTTACCGCCATTGATTTATTTTCAGATTGCCTCAGATTGTGTTATTCCCAAAACAGCAATAAATAGTTTAAAGTGTTGACACAAAGGGTCAAAGGTCATGTAGGGGTCATTAGAGGTCAATCTGTGCTCTCCCCATGTTACCCATAAGTTTATTGTCACCAAGCTTGTTTGTAAGGACTTTTGACCCCTTTCGGTCAAAACTTTAAACTATTTATTGCTGTTTTGGGAATAACACAATCTGAGGCAATCTGAAAATAAATCAATGGCGGTAAATCTGAGGATCTCTACAATGGCGGTCTGTGGACAGGTAATAAATAGTGGGAGAAATGTTTACATTTGCACAGGGACTATGTAAAGATGTCTGAAGGATTACGTATCAAAATAAAGTTCATGGCTCCTTCACTTCTGGGTGATTTCTAACACTTTTTGATACCCCCTCGTACATGCAGACTACACAAATACACTGAACGATTTATCAAACATATCATATCAATCAAACTTTATTTGCATATATTGAGATATTGTAAAGGAAAACGAGTAATAGAAATCATCTTTAACTATACTTCCACCTTGCAGGAATTTTGTTATACGGAGATGAACAAAGATACAAACGAAGAGGTTCATCGCAAAACGCGTTTTATATTTTTTTCCCAATTTGAGATATTAGCAAAGTGATCAAATATCTAGAAGAAAAAACATATGCTACTTTTGATTATATTTTCAAAAGTTTACATTGGAATATTGAAAAGGTGTCAACTTAAAGCAAGCATATAGGCCTACATGTTGGTGGCCTAATCTCAAAAATGTTTAAAAATGGCGTATGACGCGTTTTGCAATAAAAGTTTTATTAATTTATTACTTTATTTAACTTACTACAAAACTATAGACGAAATAATTATAATCGTGTTGAGTTTTAAGTTTTGAAATGAACATAATTTGGTAGTTTTGGTATATGTTTTGCTCCGAAATGCATGCCATTATTTTCATACAAATTTATGATGACTATGTATACCTTATACCATAAACGGCTATGTATTTGCAAGTGTGCAAAAATGTCGGAAGTGTGTAATATGGTAAAAGCGTGGTAACGAAAATAGCCATACTAAAATCTACCAAACTGAATCTTAAGGTTTGCAAAAAAAACTTTAATTTGTGTTAGGCCCTGGTCACACTCATAGCGATAACTATGCCTACACACACAGAAATGTTGCGCACGTTAGGTAAAATAACGTAATGTAAGTAAAATTATGGGTTCTTCCGTAACCTGACTCAATTAATCTGACCTGACTCAATTTTATCTGACACAGTTTTTTTCTCGTAATGTACGGCCTACCGCCTACCGCACTTTCCTAGTTCACCACAGATCTACTGGGTGGCAGAGTCTTAGCTAGTGACCAAATTTGAAGTTGTTGACAGATGCCTATTAATAAAAATTACTGTCTGGATCTCTGGGATCGAGCAAGTACACTTCATCCTTGAATGTGTCCTTAGTTGCCCTGGTAGTTATGTAAGCTATGCACTTTTGCTCATTCACAGCAAATGTGTGCATGTTAGAAGTTATCCAGGGCTTTTTACAGTGGCACAAGGCCCAATCTCTAATAGCTGCCACCTGTTATGTGGGGTTGTGTATGTGCTAGGCAATTGATAGAAAATTAAATCTAACTCAAAGCAGCTAATGAAAATATGATATTGAAACAGCTTTGGTTCTCTCTTATGTGCATTTTAAACAAGTTTTGTGGTGACCAACCCCTCAGAACCATGAAATAAAAACAATTTAAGGAGGCCTCCTCCTCTTTCAGGTTCCAAATTTTGTCGCTAATCGGGACGATTTTGCTCCAAAAAGTGCAAAAAAAATAAAATAAAAAGGGCCTCCCCCTTCCTCTTTTTGAAAAAGACAGGACGCTAAACATGTTAATTTTTTTATTTGGCCTAATATATCAAGCAAATAAATATGTATTTAACTAGAGTGGAATTATTTTGAAACACAGTAACTATTGGGATACAATAAAATAAGGGTCTACGATAGGCTCACATATAAAATGAGGAAAATTGGTATTCTCATTTCAATTTTTGACTTGTAAACATTGTATCTATATAGTAATAGTATGCATGGTATATGCTAGTATCATGGAACCACTGTGATACACTCATAGCAGTGCAGGTACTATCAGCAGTACTAAGCTACCATACCAATACAAGGACAATTTTGGGCCATCATTTAATCTGTGATTGCTAGCAGGGTGCCTTTGGTCTTTGGTTCGTCAGTGGCGAACTATCAAAGTGGTAGGCCAGATGTCAGATGAAACTATGTCAGATAAAATTGAGTCAGGTCAGATTAATTGAGTCAGGTTACGGAAGAACCCTAAAATTATGCAAAAAGTACACAATGCGAGGTATTCTTTATTACTAAACCATTTTGTAACTTTTAAAATTACATTTTTGAAATGTATCGGAGATAATTACCGGGGTTTGTAGATATTTTACCGAAATTAAGTAAAACAAAAGTCTAAAATACAATTTAATCGGTAAAAGGTGATTTCGCCCAACGTGTTAAGTAAGAATTACCGATATGATTGGTGAAAGTCGTAATCTTTCCCTAATCGCCGGGTAAAATCTCCTCGTGTAATTATACAAGATGGCGAGCGTTAGAGAAACACTCAGCCGGTGGGAGTTCCTCCGGAATACATTGACAAATTTGATGATTTTCAGATGACTTCAATAACATCATGAAAACAAGGACATAAAGGCATTACCAAAAGTGGAAAGATATACTACTTCCTTACCTTCAAAAACTCCTTTGAAATTACCTAAAACTTACATTCACATTCAGTAAAAAATACCCAGCAATTGTGTAAACAATTGCCTAAAAAATACATCCAAATTCTGTCAAAAATACCCGGTGATTGTGTAAACAATTATCTTAAACTTACATGCAAATTCAGTCAAAAATACCCAATCATTGTGTAAACAATCACCTTAAACCTACATTCAAATTCAGTAAAAAATACCTAGTCATTTTGTAAATATTTACTACAAAATTAAGCAAAATTGCCCATAATGTTGTGGGTTTTTTACATAACATGTGGTAAAATATTACACAGCATTTACGTAAAAAAATGCGTAACTAGTTAAGTAAAATTTATACCTAGCCACTGTGCAAAATAAATAATAAATAAATAACAGAGTTTATGTAACATTTTACCAAATTGTTTTGGTGTTCTATACGTGCTTCAAAATTATGTAAAATTTTACATAACTTAGGTAAACATTTCTGTGAGTGTACGAGGGTAATTCAAAAAGTTCTCAGCCTAACTAGGAAGGAAACATGGTACATGATTGTAATTTTGTATACATTATGTTTAACTCTTTTGATGTTCACCCGGTGCATTTGAAAAGTTTCCACTAATGGTGAGTTTATTTGTGGCTAAGGATGAGTGATGGGTCTATCATCACTTTCAGCGAGAAACCAAACAACAATCAAAAGTTTAACCCTTTTAACTGCAGGCACTTGATGACAACGCAGAAGGCGATTTCGTCCATTGTTAAAACACTGCGACCTACTCACTTAGTTGACCTTGAAAATAAACTCAAATATTGAAAACTGTTCAAATGAGCTCAAATGCACCGGCCCGGGGGGGTACTTGAATTGTTTTGACGGGGGGTGTGCCGCCCGAACTCCGAAACCCTGACCCATATCTAAGGATTTACCGACCTCTAAAAACGGCTGATTTGCCTGTTTTTTCGCGAATTTCGCGAATTGGGACCCATTTCTAAGGGTTTTTCTACCTCAAAAAATGGCTAATTTCACTGTTTTTCGCGATTTTCGGCGAATTCTCGCAAATTCAGACACATGTCTAAGGATTTTTCTCAAATTCAGACCCATGTCTAAGGATTTCTCATGAAAAGCTGACCCACTGGAGCGCCACGTCCCCGTATGCCTAACATTCGTGAGTACCCCCCCCCCCCCGGTGCACCGGGTGAACATCAAAAGAGTGCAACACCATCGTAGGCCTATGCATTGGCGTACGCAGGGGGCGCGAGTCCCCGGGTACGAATGCAAATGCAAAACCAAAATATTGGACCATGGTATTTGCAAGATCTGGGATCTGCAATGAAAACTTTTTTTTGTGCTTGTCAGTTTTCGAAAGTGATTGCAAATAAATTTGGGACAATCATTTTGGAAAATCGGATTTTTAAAAACATCGGTCTATCGATTTTGGGCACTGCGTCCCATGGCGCCTCCCGGGTGGCAACATCCTGGGTACGCCTATGCTATAATAATACTCCCTTTCATAATCCCCGTTGGACATAATTCGCGTTATTTCACGCGAGCGTATTTTGTTGTTGTTTTCGAGGCGCGGCGTCAAAATGCTTGACAGGCGCGATAAACATGAACAAGGTCACGCGCCGGCGATCACGGCGTGTGACGATTTCACGATTGACCAATTAGGATGCGCGATTTTTTTTAAAGGGACTGGTACGCAATTCCGAGTTTACGCACATACGCACCTACGCATTACTACGCGAACATACGCACATACGTACGCAACTCGCACGTACGCATGATTTGATGGAATTATGTCCAAGGGATTATGAAAGGGAGTATATGTGACACATACGATGGTGTAGCACTCGCCTCAAAATTGGGATATGCACTTACGATATCTAAATAAGTAAATAAGTTATTTATTTGTTTGTTATTATTAACCCTATTTATATGATTTATATTGTAAAAATCACTATTTATATGATTTATATTGTAAAAATCAAATTAATTGCTATTTAATCCTATTTCATTTTTTTAAACTTTGAAACAAACGGCTACATACAAACAAAAAATTCTCCTCCTGTAAAATTAGCCAAATGGCACTTACGATGATGTAGCACTCTCCCGACGATATTTGGACTAGTAGTGGACCCTTATTCAATATTCGGAATAACGGTCATTTGGGATAGCGGTCCACACCCCGGGTCCACACCCTTCAAGATAGCGCTATACAAATATTGGGAATAACGAACCTTATTACACTTTCGGAATAGAGGACTGCCCATATAGGAAATTTTGTGTTTGGAGTAGCCAACCTTCGGAATAACGGACTTTCGAAATAACGGACCATCGGAATAACAGGCTGACCCCGCCTTTATGTACTCTCGGACCCGGCCCCTAAGGCCCGGGCCGGTGGAGTTGCCCCACCCCCATGCCCGGGCCGCGATTTTTTTTTTACTAGTAAACATTTGAAAAAATTATTTATTTCGTTTTAATACGGAATAAAGCAAAACTCACTGAATAAAATGATTTTTAAAAATTAAAAAAATCTAACTGATTTTACATGTGAGCCCATACAAATGTTTACTAGTAAAAAAAAAATCGCGCCCGGGCCCCATGCATGGCCCAGTGTATAAAACAATGAATACTATTATGTCTTTGATACAGTCGTCCATATAATAACAATCAGTGTTTCAATGTATTAGTATTTATAAGTACGGTCGATATGACATCTGATTGATGCTTGTAATTATAGTCTTATATATAATATTTATTCTTATTTCCGATTAATATACCAATAAGGATTAAGATCGAAACTTTCGATCAGTTAGGCTTTACAGTAGTTCACTTCTGTTCTAGTCGTGTTTTCGCAGAGTCTCATGAACTGGCCATTAAGGGATTAACTCTCCAGATTCCGGATTTCCCGGGGATTTCATTCACAAGGCCGGGGCCGGGTTACAAGGGCAGGTTCTGTAGCTTATGCGATACCGATGCGATGTGCACCTGGTCCTGTGAAAAGAACATTTAGATAAACAATCAAATTAATTTAAAACGGACATGGTAGTCACTTAGGCCTACATTAAATTTGGTATCGTTGGAAGTCAATGAAATTAAGGTAACGCTGGTCAGTTCAGTGCCAATTATAGGAATGGTTTATAGAGCGTTTTACTCATAGATTTAAAAATAATTCTGTGGTTTTACTGGACATAATTAGTATGATGAATTAGGGACTCATGCTACACGAGGCAACTTCCGGTCCCAGCGTTAATAGGGGCGTAAACAAAAATGATCGCGATTCAAATGTTTTATTAATACAGTGTATATATGACAAGGTTCAAGCTTTGACTTACAGTCGGTGGCCAAATTAGACAGAAAATCAAAATTAAGATTTTTAAAGAAAAGATTCATTTTCTAGGGTAAAATTTTGTTTACAAACTGAATCTGAAACAAAAAATGCAAAAAATCCTACTTCACAATTTGCCCTATACCTGACCACATGCAAAAAGGCCTAAAACGTCCACTGAAAATCCAAAAATAGCTCGCAAAACAATAAGTCCTTCAAAATAAGGGACCTGAGGGCAAAAACAATATAAACTTGGTGTAGAGGGGAGTATTGGCTATAGCAAGTTTATATTTTAAATCCAATAATTCCAAGAGTTTAGACAGACTTATAATTTTTCACACACACAGAAAAGTTAAGGGTGGGGGTAACATATTGCTATTTTGGAGGGAAAAAATGTCGCAGCAAGCTTATACAATTTTATATCACCATTTACCTATTGAAATGCTGAATAATATGACACATGGAGCATCTCTATAACTTATTCTATGTTGGAGTTATGGCTAATTAAAGTACCGAATTAACAGAAAAATGTCAAATTTGGGAAAACCATTGTCACCGAGACCCTAGATTTTGAACGAACATTTAAGAAATTAAGAATTAGATTGACCCTATTCAATAGTATAAATTGAACAAGTGTAGCCTTTGAATACATTTAAAACTAATAATGAGACATTTTACAGGGATTTGGTGGTTCATACCATCATTTGAAATACATGGATCAAAATTTGTGTCACCGCAAAACCGCCATTTTCGGCCAAAATTGGCCATAAACTTGAATTTTTCTCAAAACCTGTAGTCAATATGGAGTTCTAAGTGCCAAATTATGAAAATACAGGATGTTTTACCTTAGAAAACATAAAAACAATCAACAGTTTCGGTTGTTTTCACCCGTAAATAACTTTTTCACACTTTTGGCCACCGACTGTAAGTCAAAGCTTGAACCTTGTCATAACGTGCTTAAAAGCTGTGCTCTATCCATTGATCAAAATAAGTACCAGCATGCCTAGTATGACGTCACTATGACGCAATATCGCATTACCATACTATCGAAATTGTCGATTTCCGATACACAGTATAATATAGGGCAAAATATTTCGCCAACATTTTTCTAAATATCAGAATTTCATGGTTTTTTTTATAAAAGTGGAAAATTATTATCTTTACCTACACATAAAGTCTCAAGCCCATACTAAAGAGAGAAAAAAAAATCATTTTTATTGGGGTTCCGTAAATGCCGTTTATCTGTCCAAAATCTTGTAACTGGTCAGCGTCACCTTAATAGTACAGTATTATAGGGCAAAATATTTCGCCAACATTTTTCTAAATATCAGAATTTCATGGGTTTTTTTATAAAAGTGGAAAATTATTATCTTTACCTACACATAAAGTCTCAAGCCCATACTAAAGAGAGAAAAAAAAATCATTTTTATTGGGGTTCCGTAAATGCCGTTTATCTGTCCAAAATCTTGTAACTGGTCAGCGTCACCTTAATAGTTTCTTTTGGTCTATTCATTTTTGCAGTCGTTGTCGGACATGCCCATAACGCTAAGATCCCGCCGCATCCGCGGATGGATCTCATTCATCTCAGTATATGAGGAATACGTACTAAACAAGAATAGGCACACCTATTATAGCTGGTCGCCGAACGCCTCTCTGGCTGTATGTAGCTAGTTTGAGTCTACAGTACATGTAGGCACGCATCAGTCGTTAAAATTCAAAATTTTGAGGGGAAAAATTTCGAAAAAAAAATCATTTTTTTTCCCAATTTTAGTAACACCGATTTTTTCTCTAGAAACACCGAGTACCAACATGCCCGAGCCAAAATGTGGACCCCGTAGGCCGTTTAGTTTTGAAGTTACCCACAATTCCCCGTTTTATGCCTCGTATTTTGGGCTTAAAGGGTAGAAATAGTGCATTAAATTCCGCCCAACAGTTTTGACTGGTTGGGCGGGTTCACAGAAAGTTTAAAGGCCCCAGCCGTGAGTTAAAGTCAGTCAGTCAGTGACATACGCTATTACAGGCTGGTCTGTCGACCAGCAAAAATACTACTAGAAAGTAGCACCCAGACAAAAATGAAATAACGTTTTAATTAATGGGGTTCGACTTCGAACGGATTTGGAATAAGGATATATTTTTACAACAGAATTGCGTATAGTTGAGAGTTTTTGGATTAAAATTCATTTGCATTGGAGGCAATGGTAAAGGGAAATTTCACGTGATTCGACTGCATTTTTGAGTAGTTATCATCCCCTACTACTTCCCCAACAAATGTTGTTACCTGAAGGGAGTTCATATTTTTTCTCATTACTCCAGTAAAATGTGTTGGTTGCTTGTCGACAATTAAAATTTCATTTCAAAATGTATATTGAAATATCTTACTTACTTTGATACTAGTCTATAACATGAATGCCAACCCCAAAAACCACAACTGTAGCATTCTTGTGTATAGTAAACCTCGGTGCTTGCACATGTTCTTGCGGTGTAAGAACACGTTCCACCACTGAAAGTAAGAAAGTACGGTATCAGTCTATTATATTATAAAGAGAGAACTGCCTTTTGGAGATCGCCATGATGTGTGGTTTTCCCACAGAGCTGTTTATAATCATATAAACGTCTAGCACCGAGATCATTTACCAGCCCAACATTTTTAGAATTATCGAGCGGTTGGCCTATGTAACTTGTCCATCATTAAAGCCCTAATGTGTCATTTTCAAAATCCAAATTTTCACCTAAATTGTAATGTACATAAAACAACAAGCACACCCTGAAAAAATTAGAGTCCTAGGTTCCGTAGTTTTGACAAAATCTTAAATTTTGTTACATCACGTACATGCCCAGCTAAGTGTATCCCATAGACAATGCACTATGAATTTCGTTCATCAGATGACGCGCATATGGTTTCACACCACTAAATAACGTCTGGCCCTACCCCCTTTGAGGCAAAAGTCCAAAACCGGCCCGTTTCTATGCCGAAACGGGAGACCTATTGTAAATTACAGTTTAAAATTAGGGTATTTACTACAAGTTATGGCGGAATTAATATAGTGTGAATTTTGACAGACACATCAGCGTTCTTCAGGTCCAAAAAAATTGATGCAATGATGATTTTTTAATATTTTAACAGAGACATTTGTGTCCAGGTCATTTCCGGTATCTGACGCAATAATCTTAATCAACAATTGCGTGTGACCAGGAAAACTCAACTCGTACTTTTTGAAAAGGCTCTAGCTCAAAATTGATTGATGATCATTTGTATGTGTTTTTAATGTGCAATCTGATTTCAATTTTTATACAAACTTGTGCAACTGTAATATTTTATATGTGAGTGCTAAATAAATATGAATGATGAGATAATAAACTGAACAAAACAAACGTTTTCAAATTTATTCTAAAAGAACTCACCAGTCGTCGATGGGCTCTTTAGCGTAGCTTATCGCACTGAAGCACAGGCAACTGACAAGAATAAAAATAACAACCTGAAAAGAGGCCATTTTGTCGAGTTTGTCCCTGAAAATCAAAAAGAAAATAAATTGACTACTTCGTGTACCTGCAGTGATAGAGGGCTCTCGTCAGTGACGTCATGTCTCGTATTTTTGTGTAGCTCCCTCAGGCGCTGCACTACCGGGTGGTTCAAAAAAAAAGTTGACCCAAGGTCAAAGTAATATTTCGACCACATTTAAAGTTTCAGAGAATTTGTGTTTACTTGGTCTTGATCAGCAGATATGGTTCATTACAGAAAGCATGCACACAACTGACTTGTCCACGGGAGCGTCATTTAGTTTTTATCTTTAACAAAACAGCATGCTCTAGATTCAGAAGTGAAAAACCCGCCCTGACAAAGTATCCCAATCTCTGTGCTTATGTGCCATTCACGTTCAACAAAGAAACGTAAGTACGTAGGTAGGTAATGTCATGCACAAGGCAGATGTTTCAGATGTCTCTTTTTTTTCTTTTTCACCTTTTTCACAATTTGTGACCAATCGTGTGTAAGTCCACTTTGTACATTATATCTCTACTAAAGGACGCTCCCGTGGACAAGGCAGTTTTGTGCATGCTCTCTGTAATGAACCATATCTGAAGAACCAACCAAGCTAAATTTACCATTTGTTCAGGATAATTTCAAAACTTACTGCTGGTCAAGACTAAGGCCTAAAAAAAAAGGTTTGATTGGCGTAACCCGACCGACCCTAAATACATCGCCGACCCTGAATATTTTTTATTATTTTGAGGGGAAAAAAAAAATATATATTTATAAAAATTGAACAAAGTATTAAAGTTTTTGACTGTTTGCTTTCATTTTCGGCTATTTTAAGTCCCCATCGAAATTATATATTGTTGAACACAACGATACACTTTTGCCCGGCAATTAAATACGCTAGAGCTATGTGTAGACATTGCACAGTAGGTGATTTAAAAATTAAAAAAATAATTTAAAAAAAAAAAAATCCCGACCGACCTACCCTATTTGTTTTGGTCATGTTACGCCAATCAAACCTCTTTTTTTTTTAGGCCTAAGTAAACACAAATTCTCTGAAACTCTAAAATGTAGTTGAAAAGTTACCTAAAACTTGGGTCAACTTTTTTGTGAACCACCCGGTATAGTTGGCGTTATTCCTCTGGAATATAATAATGCAGCGGCAAATGCGGTTGGGAATATTTAGCGTCTTCGTTTACAATGTGCTGAAGTTAAACATTAGCATTCGCCTCTTAATTATTATGCGAAACAACTAGTTTAAAGTCGAAAATATAATTAGTCAATAACAATATTAATAATTATAATAATGTTTTGCTATCAAAGCAGAAAATTTACTATTAACAGCTCAATATATTTCCCCATAATGATTTCGTTTGTCAAAGTGCATGCGTGGAATTTTCCTTGACCCCGGGTCTTGACCGCTCATTAAAGAAGACATCTTGGGGAACAATAATTATTATTAATTTCCCAGTTTGGAGGAATATTGAAATGATACTGATAGCTGTGTAGTACGTACAAGGCCTAGTCTGTTTAATCGTGGGTGTTGGGCCGAGGTCGTGGGGTGTGGGCCAAGGTCTTGGATTGTGGGCTGGGGTCGAAGAGTGTGGGCCGAGGTCGTGAGGTGTGGGCCGGGGTCGCGGGGTATAGGCCGAGGTCATAGGGTGTGGGCCAGGGTCGTGGGGTGTAGGCCGAGTTCTTGAAGTGTGGGCTGAGGTCATGGGGTGTGGGTCGTGGAGTATGGGCCAAAGTCGTGGGGTATTGTCCGGGGCTGAGAGGTGTGTGCCGAGGTCGTGGGGTGTGGGCCAAAGTCGTGAATGGTGTGTCGCGGTAGTGTGGTGTGGGCGAAGATCGTGGAGTGTGTGCCAAGGTTGTGGGTGTGGGCCATGTTGTGGAGTGTGGACCAAGGTCTTGGAGTGTGCGCAAATGTCGTGGGACGTGGGCCAAGGTCTTTGGGGGTTGGCCGGGATCGTGGTGTGTGGGAAAATGTCCTGGGTGTGGGCTGAGGTCTTGAAGTGTAAACCGAGGTCATGGGGTGTGGGCCGGTGTCGTGGGGTGTGGGTCAAGGTCATGCAGTGGCGTGTCCAAAGGGGGGGGGGGGGGCATGTGCTGAAGTTAAACATTAGCATTCGCCTCTTAATTATTATGCGAAACAACTAGTTTAAAGTCGAAAATATAATTAGTCAATAACAATATTAATAATTATAATAATATTTTGCTATCAAAGCAGAAAATTTACTATTAACAGCTCAATATATTTCCCCATAATGATTTCGTTTGTCAAAGTGCATGCGTGGAATTTTCCTTGACCCCGGGTCTTGACCGCTCATTAAAGAAGACATCTTGGGGAACAATAATTATTATTAATTTCCCAGTTTGGAGGAATATTGAAATGATACTGATAGCTGTGTAGTACGTACAAGGCCTAGTCTGTTTAATCGTGGGTGTTGGGCCGAGGTCGTGGGGTGTGGGCCAAGGTCTTGGATTGTGGGCTGGGGTCGAAGAGTGTGGGCCGAGGTCGTGAGGTGTGGGCCGGGGTCGCGGGGTATAGGCCGAGGTCATAGGGTGTGGGCCAGGGTCGTGGGGTGTAGGCCGAGTTCTTGAAGTGTGGGCTGAGGTCATGGGGTGTGGGTCGTGGAGTATGGGCCAAAGTCGTGGGGTATTGTCCGGGGCTGAGAGGTGTGTGCCGAGGTCGTGGGGTGTGGGCCAAAGTCGTGAATGGTGTGTCGAGGTAGTGTGGTGTGGGCGAAGATCGTGGAGTGTGTGCCAAGGTTGTGGGTGTGGGCCATGTTGTGGAGTGTGGACCAAGGTCTTGGAGTGTGCGCAAATGTCGTGGGACGTGGGCCAAGGTCTTTGGGGGTTGGCCGGGATCGTGGTGTGTGGGAAAATGTCCTGGGTGTGGGCTGAGGTCTTGAAGTGTAAACCGAGGTCATGGGGTGTGGGCCGGTGTCGTGGGTGTGGGTCAAGGTCATGCAGTGGCGTGTCCAAAGGAGGGGGGCATGTGCTGAAGTTAAACATTAGCATTCGCCTCTTAATTATTATGCGAAACAACTAGTTTAAAGTCGAAAATATAATTAGTCAATAACAATATTAATAATTATAATAATATTTTGCTATCAAAGCAGAAAATTTACTATTAACAGCTCAATAGATTTCCCCATAATGATTTCGTTTGTCAAAGTGCATGCGTGGAATTTTCCTTGACCCCGGGTCTTGACCGCTCATTAAAGAAGACATCTTGGGGAACAATAATTATTATTAATTTCCCAGTTTGGAGGAATATTGAAATGATACTGATAGCTGTGTAGTACGTACAAGGCCTAGTCTGTTTAATCGTGGGTGTTGGGCCGAGGTCGTGGGGTGTGGGCCAAGGTCTTGGATTGTGGGCTGGGGTCGAAGAGTGTGGGCCGAGGTCGTGAGGTGTGAGCCGGTGTCGCGGGGTATAGGCCGAGGTCATAGGGTGTGGGCCAGGGTCGTGGGGTGTAGGCCGAGTTCTTGAAGTGTGGGCTGAGGTCATGGGGTGTGGGTCGTGGAGTATGGGCCAAAGTCGTGGGGTATTGTCCGGGGCTGAGAGGTGTGTGCCGAGGTCGTGGGGTGTGGGCCAAAGTCGTGAATGGTGTGTCGAGGTAGTGTGGTGTGGGCGAAGATCGTGGAGTGTGTGCCAAGGTTGTGGGTGTGGGCCATGTTGTGGAGTGTGGACCAAGGTCTTGGAGTGTGCGCAAATGTCGTGGGACGTGGGCCAAGGTCTTTGGGGTTGCCCGGGATCGTGGTGTGTGGGAAAATGTCCTGGGTGTGGGCTGAGGTCTTGAAGTGTAAACCGAGGTCATGGGGTGTGGGCCGGTGTCGTGGGGTGTGGGTCAAGGTCATGCAGTGGCGTGTCCAAAGGGGGGGGGGGGGGGGGGGGGGGCCTCACTTTTGACTTTCATTCGGGCACCCATTCGGGGGAATTTAAGGGGTTTAACTTACTTTCTATCCAATTTGGCGTCAGTCGGGGGAATCGAATCCTTGTCCCTCCCCCCGACCTAAAAAAAAATTCGCACGCTACGCGCGCCTTTTTTACGGGACAGATAATCGGGGGAAATTGGGTGTAGTTATTCGGGGGAATGAAGGGCCTGCCCCCCCCCCCCCCCCCCCCACACACACTTACAAAATCCTGCTAACGCCACTGAGGTCATGGGGTGTGAGGCCAATGTTGTGGGGTGTGGGATAAGGTCGTGGGGTGTGGGCCCAGAAAATTTACTATTTTGCAGCTAAAATTATTTTCCCATAATGATTTCTTTTGTCAAAGAGCATGCGTGGAATTATACTCGACCCCAAGTCTTGATCGCTCATGTTTATGTAAGCCAGTTTAGAGGAATATTGAAATGATACTGATAGCTTAGTAGTACTAGGCCTAGTCTATTTAATCGTGGGTGTGGGCTGAGGTCGTAGGGTGTGGGTCAAGGTCGTGGCGGTGCGGGCTAAGGTTAAAGGGTGTGGGCCATGGTCGTGGGGTGTGAGTCGAGGTTGTGGAGTGTGGGCTAAGGTCGTGCATGGGGTGAGGTTCGAGGTCGAAAGCGACCTAATAAGGATGAAATTGGACATTTTGGGGTGGTTCTTTGCTAAGTGTCTACTTTGGACATTCAGAAAACATGAACAATTTTTTTTCTTCAAATTTTAAAATTATCTCATGGAATGTGTTCATTATGGTGCACAATTACTTGAATGAGCATTTGGCGCGATCTTTAGGGGACTTTAAGAATTTTATACAACATTCAAATTTCAATGTTGTAGCATAGGAAAAAACATGAAAAGTCATTTCCGTAACACTGTTTGTTATGAAAATGACAATTTTTGATTAGATGTGATGCTGAGTAAATTCAACTAAGTGAGTTCAAAATCGGAATACAAGTTATTAACTATTGAATATGATTCTTTGTTGTAGAGGAAAGTAAATAGATTAAATTCCATATATTATTGCCATTATCAGCAAAAGAATAGGTCAAGAAATCATTTCCGTAACGGTAAAATCTTACGGAAATGAGCGTCACGGAAATGATGGCGCAAACATGTAAGAAGACCCACCCTTTGAGACTTATAATTCTGCCCGTATCACCGGCGTATCCAGGGGTGTGCAAATGGGGCGCGCGCACCCCGCAATCATGCGCGAAATTACTTGGGACACTTAACGTTTGTATGCCCGGCCCCCATGCACATCACCCACACATTCAACTCCCAACATTGTGTACGGGGCGCGGGATGCGTGAAGTGCAACAAGTGTCCACCATTTTCGCGCACGATTGCGGGTGTTTATGCCAAAACATGTAAAATTAGGCTATTTCTTGTTATTTTGGACACTCCGCACCCGATTGCGCACCCGATTGCGCACCCCGTGGATCCCAATCCTGGATACGCCCCTGCGTATGCCTACTGATATTTGCTGCAACGCGCAATTGAATGGAGATTCGTATTTTTCAGCACTGATGTTTTTTCTTCCTTTTCATCGTATTTTTTGCGTGTTAAAAAACTTTTATGGAAATTGAATAGACTTATTCTTCACTTCAAGTTACTTTTATTGAACTTCAAATATGTTAACGCTTTCACTGACACTCACTGATCGGCTTTCAAGTTCCTAATATACATACATGACGGCAGTCTCTATCCTGTCTGCGAAAGAGCCCGAATAGTATGTTTGTAAACGTCATTATTGCTTAATACATGAAAGTGGCTAATTACCGGACTTACCTTAAGTCAGTTGACGAAAATGAAGTCGACGGAAATGATAGGAAATTATTTTGAAACTTGCTGAATGTTGCAGGAAACAACCACGGAAACTTAATACGTGCGAAATTTTAAAACAATTATGTCGGTATGGTTTACTTCCTTAACGCCCATCTCTTTATATAGGAGGGCCTACCATTGTTATACAGTCAACCAGGGATACTTTTAATTTTGGGATAGGAAAGTCCTATACTAATGTACCTAGCGAAAACGGACCCTTTTGCATATTTGTGACGCGATCAAGAGGAATGAGTCGGATGTCGGGGAATCCCAAATTGAGATATGGCCAATTCAAAATGGCGGCTTACATAAGTTTTGATAGAAATTCATGTATACAATTTGACATAACTTTGGAACAAAACGTCGTAACAACATGGGGGTTTTCAGTTTCTGAAAGCTCTAGGTGTCTTCCTTAAAACTGTATTAAAAACTCATTTTCGACCAGGGTCGACATCCGACTTATTCCTCTTGATCGCGTCACATTTTAATAAATTATGGTAATCGTCCGGAATGCGTCCGTGACCGGCGTTAACGCGTTTAACAATGTTTAACCAGGTTTAACGGAATTGTTAGTCAGCATAGGTTTGGGGGCGCTGTAGATTTACACAGACGACGGTGGCCACGCGAAACCTACATTTTGTATTCGTAGTGAATAACACGTAATCGCGAATATTAAACTTATCATTTTGACAAATTCATCATAATTAGAAGAATTTTTATCGTTAACCGGGCGATGACTGTTAAAAATAATTCAAAATGGTGCACTCCCGTTGCCATATTGGGTCGTCTGAGAGACGTGTGGCCAGCGTCGCGTCGTCTGCTACAATTACCATAGATATCTAAGCGGAGCATTAAAGATATCTATGACAATTACGCCTTATCGGTAGAACAGCGCCACCAATTCTATGCTGACTAAAGTCCCGGGGGGCCAGTCAAACATAATGGTGTACACATGCGTGACCAAATTTTTTCCAGACACCCCCTAAACAAGTTTTACCCTGCAAGCAAAATTACCCCCTAAACAAGTTTTTAGCGCGCTTTCCTTGCAAATTTTGACCCCTAAACAAGTTCTTGCCAGAATGATGACCCTAAACAAGTTTTGTCTATTTATTTCGCTACAAAACGACGGTCTGGGGGACGGTCTTTGCTATCTTGGTTTGCTATGGCGATTATGACGCTGTAGGAACGAGTGACACACATGCGTTCTCAAATTGGAAATGAGACGCTCAAAAGAAATCGCAAAAACGGGAATAACATTCTTCTGGGAACGGGGAACAAAACAAGTTACCCTAAATACGTTCGACCGGTATTTTAAGCCACCCTTTTTCTTGAAAATCAGCGTGTTTGATACCCTTAACGCGTCACGCGCGTGACGCGTCCAACACTGAAAAAACACCCTTTTTCTTGAATATACAGCGTTTTTGATACCCTTAACGCGTCACGCGCGTGACGCGTCCAACACTGAAAAACACCCCTTTTTACGCGTTTTGTTGGTCACGCATGTGTACACTATTATGTTTGACTGCCCCCCCCCCCCCCCCCCCCCCCGGGACTAAAGTTCAATTTAAAAGTGGACCCGATCGGCAAGCTCAGTGGCACGACCCGATCGGCAAGCTCAGTGGCAACCCCTGAGTCAACCAGCAGGTCACGCTCTGCGCTTTGCAAGCGTCACCATGACAGTCCGTGTTGTTGTTTTGATCAGGAATTCCAGGGGAATCCCTTTATCCTAATATGACGTCATTAGCCAATGGGAAAGTACTTTAATATAATATACAGGGGGTTTTTACCTTAAACTGAAACATTTCGACCTACCTAAGCACATTTTGGCCTATCAACTTATAATTTATTTTAATTAATTACATTATGATTATGCTATAAAAATTAATAAGGTTCGTTACATAATATTATTTATGTTTTTTCCTTATTTGGTTTGATTTTTGTAGACCATATCTCCCTGCTGTAGGAGTGGTATAATCCTTGTACAGTGTTGTACAATAATTTATTAAAAGGTTACTTCACATTAATACAAAATACATTTCATCAATGCTTTCTTCTACGACAACATAAGATCAACCCACGCATGACGTACACATTGTATAGGCCTACTCTTTTTATTTATTGGGGCATGTATTCTAGTGTCTGGAACATGCATAGTCGGGTAAATAATGAAATCATTTTCTTATTTTTAAGAAGCGTTCGGAATTTTGGAATAAAGCTGATGGCAGCCACATTAACTTACCCCGTAACTTACTAGTACTTAATGTTACAGTCATGGAAAAAAGTTTGGAATATTGTGTGAGATTAGCTGCAATTATTAAAATCGTCATTTCACACTCAAATTTATACTAGTACTCCATGGTAGGCTACAACTAAATTAAATAATCCCAAAACCGATTGGAAAATCAACTCCAGTCTAATCCTTTCATGACAATAGGCCTAGGCCTATTCATGAACAATTGGAAATTACGCGTGTAGCTCGAACAGTAGGCCTACAGTGGCGATGCCGGACAGGGGCTCGTTCACGTATCAACACAGAAAAAAATAAGTGAGTCATTATCGTAAAATGAGTCACTACACGGACAAAATGACTCATATTGAGCCATAGTGTGTCACTACACGGACAAAATGACTCATTTTTCGATGATGACTCACTTTTTTTCTTTCTGTGAAGGTTTAAGGTTAGGCCCCTACGTGATCAAAGCGAATGGGACGAACGGTTAGGCTATATAACGACGGATTAAATTCATAAAATGATACTGACACTGGAGTTGGTTATCCATCCCCATGCGGTTTAGGATGAAAGTTTAGTTCTAACGTGTGATGAATTATGTGGGTATAGATCAAAATCCATTTTACGAAACCAACGGAGATTCAAAATGTACGACCAGGGACCACGCCAGGTGACCGGGCGCGGCGGGCAGGTTTATAGCTTAGTATTTTATAATTGTAAACGGAACCTTTCAACAAAGTGAGCATTACGGTGTATGTGTATGTATACGAGGGTCATTCAATAAGTTCTACCTCCTACCTCATAACTTTGCTATCTTATTTGGCAATCTTATAGATGAGGTGACCGTTGTTTACATCAGTAGTGTTTACAAATTGATTAGCGCCTGGTCTAAAGACATGCTAGAGGTACTAGTCCATGACTACTGCATACATTACTATATGAAAGCTTTGAATCTCATCTACAGATGTGTAGTAAATTGGTCGTAGTACATGTTGTACTTTTCTGGAGATGCAGTAACACTAAGTGTCCAAGTGTCCAAAATGGATTCTCTGACTCATTTCATTTAAAAAAATGTATACTTTTATGCACATTACATTATTGGTTTAAAAGTTACAGTGCTTGATAAATTTGGCGCCAAAGAGGGTTGACACTTCCCTAGGGTCGAACTGGTGTTCACCGGGGAAAATATCCTTTGCCAACGACAATGAATACATCAGCTAGATAAAGAAGAGTGAAGAAACAACTGTAGGAGAGCTAATCAAAAGGAGACCGGCCTACTTTGGGTACATCATAAGAGGCAGTGGTAGCTCACTGGCACTCCATCCCAGGGCTCGCGTTCTTGCGCGTCCTCGCGTCCTAGGACCCCTTATTTTCTTGTTGGACGATAATGGACGCGTAAGTTTACATACTGAACTTCACTAACGGGTCCCAATCGAAAATAAAGGGACCCCTTAAATCTGACGATGTATGGACGTGGAAACCTTAAGACATTCTGAAAATTGTCAATCTCCATCCTGTGCCTACATTTTAAATTTATTAATGTCCGTAAAAGATAAATACAATGCAAATCCTGTATTTTTAAAAATTGTTAAACACACTAAATCGCTTCCGAATTGCTTCCGCAAAAGTTTCAAGCAATTTCCAAAACATTCTATATATAAGTATCTACTGATTAACATGGATACGACATAGAGTTACATGATCTTACGCTATAGTGTGCGTATCTGTGTTAGCGACTGTTTGTCTCTAAAAGAAATTTTGACCATTTTCAAAGGCTCAAACTTCAGGACCCCTTATATTTCTGGGGGACCCCTTAAATTTAGTTTTTGTAGTCCTTAAAGGGTCCTGACAAATGCAAATGGGACTCCTCACATTTTTGAGCCAGTGCTACCCCTGCTCCATCCACATCATAGAAAAGTGGAAAGTGGAAGGCGGGAGGAAAAGAGGTCGTCAGAAAAACAATGTTTCGATAACATCAAGGAATGGGCCGGTATGAGTCTAATAATAAAGGCAAAGCGTCTGGCACAAGACAGCAAAGTTGTGAAAGATGATCCGGAGATATGGTGAACGTGGCAGCCAATCGTCACTACTGACGGAGCTGGGCCCAAGGCCAGGGCTGTCAACTCTCCCGCATTAGGCTGGAGTCTCCCGCATAGACACTCTTTCTCCAGCACTCCCGCCTCCCGCCTAGCATATAAAATCTCCCGCCTCAACAAAATTACCTAAATTAAAATGTGTATCAACACCCTTCTAGCTTCCGTCGGTACAGTTACGATTTTGACCATGCAAAAACCTCATGGCTACCACCCCCCCCCCCCCCCCCCCCCACCCCACTTATCAGGATTTCAGCTGCTGACGGGAAAAAAATTGTGCATGTTTTACGAATTTTTTTTTGGAGTCTGTATCTCTCCCTCCCAGCAAAGCAAATCCCAAAAGTTGACAGCCCTACCCAGCAAGCAAACAAGGCAGGCAAGCAAGGCAAGATAAACTAATTTGTCTGACTCTGACAGTGCAGGCCTGCTAGTTTTATGGGTTCGCCGTCGGACAAGTTAAAAACTGTGTAATTTTGTCCGAACGGCGACCCCATTTTTTGAACTTGTCGGCGAACGTGTTAAATTGGTTAAATTCCCCATATTGACTTCGCGCAATAGACCTAGCGCGTTGCGCGATGAATGCGGCAAGCGTTGCCGAGCAATCACGCGCGCTATCTTAGCGCCGGATCTTACCCACGCGCGCGCAGAAGAACAATGACATCCGTGCAATCATTGGTTGACAAGTAACACGTGGTACGGACGCATGCGTAGATCGCTTGACAACGGGACGTTTATGAGCGGGAAATGTAAACAAACACCAATTTGTGAAAAGTAGTGGCCTTTTGTGGACGCTATTATTTCTCGCTCTGTTTTTGCTGCGTTAAACGCTGCCAAATCTAGGTTTATACGAATTCGAATCTGTGAAACACATACATCATACCATGGATGAATTCGTTGAAGCAGTAGCAAGGTCTTTTGCATTTTACAGCAAAAGACTGATTTTCACCTTCGATATAGCTGAATATATAAGGTAAGAAATAATTTTCCCGTATAGGCCTAGGCATTTAACATTCCAAAATGTCACAGATGTTTCAAAACATTCAAAATTATTGAATGTCATTACCATGTTGGGACCACCATGAGAAAAGCATTAAAATAAAATGCCTATAATGGTTCTTGAGATAGACTTTGAACAACACCAAGCTCAACAGAAGACCAATCGCTACGGAAGCACATTCTTCCCGTCCACTGTCCCCATATGGAACAACCTGCCTGCCTCGGCTGTCAACGCTGTAACCCTGGATGTGTTTAAAAACCACGTCATCAAAGGCCGGCCTCAACTAAAATATTGCTATCACAATCACAAATACGCGCATCCATCCAATGTGCTAGTCTAAGTTGGTGATGTTACCTCTACGAGTTCTACCGACAACGACATATACAGATACAGATAGATACAGAAAGATTTCTGAAAATCTGTTTTGTATAATTATGCTAAAACTAATAGCCACGTGGAAAGTGTATTCAATGTATTAAACATGGAAGTCCTACCTAATACGGACCTCTATGTTTTGTGTGATCGATCTCAAATAATCACGAGCTGAAAAATTTGTTTTGTGTAGGCCTAGGCCTATGGTAAAACCAATAGCTGTGTGAAAAGTGTTAAAATTCAAAATTGACTAAACTTGAATTCAAACGAAACATTTTTGGTTGTCGACCGGGGGGGGGGGGGGGGTGGACTCATGTATACGGTATTTAACATGTGCGCCAATATATGGGTCGGTTTTTGTTAGCAATAAAATGCCTGCACATGGGGTATGGTTTGTGTCGGAAAACCCTTAGACATATGGTTCCAAATCGCGAATCAACCATTTATTGACCTAGATAAAACACCCCTAAAAATTGGTTATCATCTCCAGCGGCACACCCCCGTCAAAGATGATATGAGTACCCCGGGCGTTTTGTCATCATTTCTTCATTTCCAATCATTATCAACTTCACCTTGATACCTCTTCCATTCCGCGCGCATTCCGTTAGTTTTTTTCAATCATTTTTCGATATAAAGGCTACTTTTAGTTGGTGATTTAAGTTTTAAACATACCTCCTAAAAAGGTTTTTGTGTTTCTATTTACAGCTATGCCGTCCCTGAACTAGCGGGGTATCTAGACAACGACGGGATGGGTCGGCTTGTATCGGTGAGTTTTATTACCTCATACAGACTGTCCCCAAAAGTTTGTACCCATGCCCAAATATCATATTGTTTTCATCATGAAAATCAATGATATACTCTTAAAAGTCAATCTTAAAGATTTTACTGAGGGAAGGATCTTAAAGATTGAAAATATTCAATCTAATAGAGTGAAATTTCAATATATCGGACTGAAATTTCATTGAACATTTTCAATCTTTTAAGATCCTTTAAGCACAATCTGTAATATTGACTTTTCAATCTTTTGATTTACGAGAGTTAATGCGTTCTTTTTAACTCTAATATACCGTAAGTAGCTAGTCCGACGAGAAGTCTCGCTGGCAGCGCTCTATAATACCTCTCTGGGACTTCTCGACGGCTACAGCCTTTGTAAAAACACATATTCATGATAAAAAACATACTGAAGATACTGAAGAGTACAAAAGATGTTGTCGCTTTGCCATCATTATCTACATCCTCTTGTTTGTATCAACCCATTTCAACAGGTTATGATATGTTGCTATCTACAGTAGATAGCAAATGAAAGGCTTTTGGGTGGGGGACAGGCCAGTCATCAGGGGTGGGGGCTTAACCAACTATTTTTTGTATATATACAAAGAGTTTGTCATTTCATTTGGGGAGCATCAGGGGAGGGGGGGCAAAGGGGAGGAATGGGGAAATGGGGAAATGCTGTTCCCCCGGGCCTTAACGATGACATATTTTAGCGTAGTGGTCAAAAAGATTTCACATCACACAAGTGTGGTACCTATATTTTATCATTCGGTTAAACATCGATGCATCCTTTTATTTTACAGCTGATCGAGAGATACATGATCCGAAGGCCAGATATCTATAGGCGTTATATCAGGAGACGTGACAGGGTGTACGGTTGGAAGTACGTCGGAGGCCTGATCAATTTCGAGTCCGGGGCCGGTGACTGCTTCATAATGTTCGACGACGATAATCAACCACAGCAAGCACCCTCTGTATCCTGTAACGTCAGACGAAAACCTCGGTGTTGTCGACGTATCCCAGAGGAGTTAATGACGCCGACGATATCTCATGCGTCAAACGTAGTCGACGGCAGTAACAATCCGCGTCTCGCTGGGAAAAAGCGAGCACGTGAGGACGATATAGAGCAGAATGTAGCCACAGAACTAAAGCGACTACGTGCAGAGTCTAGCGCACAGGATGAGGCTCCTGTCGAGGTTGAGGTCGAGGAGCTGCTTGATTATGAAGCCTACTATGAGGACTCGTCGTGAATCACAAAATCACAGATTCTTTAAACAGATCGAGCATATGATTTAGGATCAAGGGGATCTATTCCAAATGTATCTTGCACCGATAAGAATTCTGGAATGTCCGGTTTCTCAAACCTCTCAAGTGAACAAGTCTTCCATTAAGACTTTTAAATCACGATTCAATGATTGATCGTATATATAAGCATTATTTTTTATTGACTTTAGATTTATAGGGTCGGAATTTACTTGATCAAGATTCAAGGAACAATTTCTCACGTAAGACCTATACTTTGATATCTGGTTGTTGCCTACCAAAGATGTAGGCCCTATGGTTTAGTGTTAAAGGTCAAATCCTACCCGCGTCTTACGCATGGCCCAGGAGAAGACTCGTTGATTTGTTCGTACCGAAAACGTTTCATTGATAATCATCCTTATCATGTTTATTACAATTTTGCTTTCAAAAGTGCTAGTGGTTGATTAATGTCATAATGAAACGGTCATTACTCTTTAGCATCAAAAACTAATAATGAAATGATTTTTTTCTTCTTCAAATGTTTGAGTTTAACGTAGCCTACTAATTATATTATGTAACATTGTTTATTATGCCGCCACAGCAACATCAGAAAGAATTATGATATCATGTTTTATCTCAAACAAATATGTTTATTTCATGAAATGGCCAACAGTACTTGGACTATAAACTACGATGCTACATCAACGTAATAATCCCGACATGTGGTCATGATCACCATCGAGTTGTTGCCAATGACGGGTAGTGTCATTTCAAAAGTGATGAGCAATCTCTCATATGCTTACACCTAAGCTGATGTCACTGCTCACAAAATGTCATGTTTCAATAATGGTCAGTCACACCAACCGCCAGGTGAAAGTATACAATGGTCACTCCCATTTCATATATAACAGGACCTCAAGCTATTTTGTATTTTGTCCCTGCGTGTGGTCATGATCACCATCGATTTGTTGCCAATGACGGGTAATGTCACCTCATAAGTTAGGTGCAACCTAAGACAGGCGCAGGTCATATGATGCGTAGAGATTCACGTACGGAGATGTCGAAATTCCAAAAGCATCGACACAGACTATAGCACTTCGAGGGTTTAAGCACAGTGATTATATTTCGGACAGCCTGATGTACTAATTATGTCAGAGCATAACATATTTAATAACGTGGCTTCTCATGTTGTTGTGGTTGGTGTAGTATAATTAATGTACATAGTCTAACAATTTAGAATGACATTAGGTACGTTAAAGAAACCCAAAGAATCATGTGAATTTTAAATTATTTTGACCAGAGTAGGCCTTCGTGATAGCATTAATCAATCATACATCATCCGTTACATGATTCATTCTGTACTTATCTTTATCAATTAGTTTATCTTGAAGAATTGTCTTAATATACGGTCATGTCAAATAAACATTTTCATCAAACCGAACAGTCATTATGAACCTAGTATTTATTGAATTGTCTATATGTATTTTGAAATGTTTTAAAAAACAATGGATAAATGCGCACTGACTCGCTCACATATCTGCAAATTTTATTATTTTACCATATCACATATAATCACTTTAATTTGACAACTTTCCCCGCAAACTTGGTTTGCAGACTCACCAGATTTTGGAACGAGCATAACATTTCAATTCAGGAAAAAAAGATGTTTTTAAACATGTGGTATAAGATTCTATCAAAGAATAGCGTCAATAAATATTATAGACATATTATTCCTCGATTTTGATCAAATTTCAGGTTTGGGAACTATCAAATGTGAGATACATCAGTTCGCAATACTAAAGAGCATCATATTTGGGAAAAGTAAAGAGAAAGAAATATGAAATAATGAAAAGAGTCTCGATCTCTTGAAAATATATACCTTCAAAATAGGTGAATTTCATTAACAAAATCATAATTGTGTATTACCCTTTTATACAATACATGTATGCAGATCAGGCATACACCGACATGCATTGTCAACTGCAGATAGCATCCATATGCACAATGCCTTTTCTAAAGATACTATCTCTATGCATGCTGTCTACTGAAGCTTTGGCAATTACAGAAACATTGGGCAGTCGCATTGATGCATTTCATCGTGCCCTGATGCGCTACTGTCTTGGCGTGCACTACCCGGAGCGGCTCTCAAATGACAACCTGTATGCCCGCGCACTGATTGAGCCCGCGACTCTGACACTGACCCGTAATAGACTTCGTCTGGTAGGCCATGCCCTCCGGAGACCAGAACTGCCACTCGCCATGTTCCTGCACCCCAAAAACCAGGCAACTGAACCGTACCGCCTCGGTGGCGCACTACGCCGTACATATCAAGCGCAGCTCCAAGAGGACTTGAGCGCCATAGGCTTACAACCTAATGCCGCCCAAAACCGAACTGAGTGGCAGCGGCGTGTGAAGGCACTGAAATAACAATAGACACAACGCCTCGTGTCCCTAAAGAATGAAAGACACGAGTAGCGTCAAATTGATGATGTCTACTGAAGTCCCAGAGCATGCTGTCTACTGAAGATAGCATCCATATGCACAATGTCTTTTCTAAAGATGCTATCTCTATGCATGCTGTCTACTGAAGTCCCAGAGCATGCTGTCTACTGAAGATAGCATCCATATGCACAATGTCTTTTCTAAAGATATTATCTCTATGCATGCTGTCTACTGAAGTCCCAGAGCATGCTGTCTACTAAAGATAGCATCCATGTGCACAATGTCTTTTTTCAAGATAGCATCTCTGTATGCATGTTTACTCAAGCTCCCTATGCTTGCGGTCTACTGAAGATAGCATCCATGTGCACAATGTCTTTTCTGAATATAGCATCTCTGTGAATTCACTTTACTAACGCTCCCTATGCTTGCTGTCTTCTGAAGATAGCATCTCTGTGTATGCTGTTTTAATACTCAAGCTCCATATGCGTGCTGCCTACTGAAGATAACATTCATGTGCACAATGTCTTTTCTGAAGATAGCATCGCTATGCATGTTGTTTAAGATCACTATACTTGCTGTCTACTGAAGATAGCATCCATGTGCAAATTGTCTTTTCTGAAGATACAATCTCTGTGCATGCTCTTTACTAACGCGCCCATGCATGCTGTCTACTGAAGATAGCATCTCTGTGTATGCTATGCTGTTTTAATACTCATGCTCCATATGCTTGCTGCCTACTAAGTATAACATTCATGTGCACAATGTCTTTTCTGAAGATAGCATCTCTATGCCTGCTGTTTACTCAAGCTCCCTATGCATGCTGTCTATTGAACACATTCATATGCACAATGCCTTTTCTGAAAATAGCATCTCTTATGCATGTTGTTTACTTAAGATCCCTATACATGCTGTCTACTGAAGATAGCATCTTTTTCTGAAAATAGCATCTCTATGCATACTGTTTACTCAAGCTCCCTATGCATGCTGTCTACAGAAGATAGCATCTCTGTGTATGCTGTTTTAATACTCAAGCTCCCTATGCTTGCTGTTTACTGAAGATAGCATCCATGTACACATATGTCTTTTCTGAAGATAGCATCTCTGTGCATGTTTTTTACTCAAGCTCCTATATGCATGCTGTCTACTGAAGATAGCTTTATGTACACGATGCCTTTTCCATAGATAGCATCTCTATACAGCTGTTTACCAAAGCTTCCTAAGCTTGATGTCAGACTAGTTGACATCTGACCTCTTCACTGGCTTTTCTAGTCTGATGAAGTGCTCAGTGAGCAGGAAACGTTACGTTTAAACTGTAAGTATAAGCTTATTATACTTTACACCATGGATTTGTAAAAAGAAAAAATCAACCTTTCTACTATTTTCTTGAACAATCCTGATGAACCTACATCAAATTATGTACGATTTATGATCAGAAATGTAAATCTGCAAGAAAATCTGCTTTCAATTTTTTTTTTGATGTTGAGGGCAATCCCTGGAAAGATCACATAATATACCTTTAAGATCCCTATATTTGCTGTCTACTGAAGATAGCATCCATGTGCACAATGTCTTTTCTGAAAATAGCATCCATATGCATGCTGTTTACTACATGAATCCACTTGTTCATTAGTATCAAGCATGAGTAAAATATTCAATATTGTATTCGGTTTCAAAATGCAGTAACTTTACCAAAATAGTCATATCTGGTAAACGGTACCATGAAATGTCATGATTCTTTTTGCTGATGATTAGCGAGTCAATGCATCTATTGCCGCATACATTGGTTGCCTTCATATTCTGATAACAAATATTTTTAATAATTATTTTATTTTGAGTACACTTTTTTGACTCACCCTGTAACTTTTTAAAGTTAAAAGGGTTTAGTTTGATGTGCATCTTATTGACATGGCTTGTCACCATTGAAAGAAATCCAAGCCTGTGTGGCAAATGAGATTGGATCAAGACTAACTTGTGGGTTGAGCGCCAGAAGGCCATAACTCAATTTTTTGGCAAATTGATATTTTGGTACAAAAATAATCCATATAACCTAGATTTTCAGAACCAAAAAGAGATAACTCATAAACCACTCTTAATTTGACTAAAATTAGAGTTATAAATTGGGTGCTACAGTGTATTGTAATGAGTCCTAAATATTTGAAAGTTGATTATCTCAAAATTGCATTTTTTGAGTTAAGGTCTTCTGGCGCTCAACACTCTAACTATTCTTTTCTCAAGTCCGATGGCTGGCTGCAAAATTGTTAACTTGATTTGTTGGAAGTGGCTCTTTTTACTACATACTTTCTTCCATCTTTTCTCACTTCATTTCATTCAGCCAGCATGCTCATAATAGACTTTTTAGGCCTGGCCCGTAGCATTTTGCTCACCTCTGATCCTTTCAGGACCCAAGCGTGAACAGGAACAATAAATGAAACAGAATTACATTGAGAATAGTTTTCAAATAATTCATTACATTTTATTGCTTTCTTCAATGTTTCTGCTAGCCATGCATAAATAAATTTAGTCTTGTTAAATTTTTAATCACTTTTATACACAATATTATATCTACATATGATGTCATGTCCTGATCTGAGAAAGTTGGTGTAATTGTAATGTCAGGGTTTTGAAACAACTGCATGCCAGTATGTTACTCACTGGCATACAATAAGGTTCAGTATCATAGGTTTTGAAATCTGTCATATGATCAGGGACAGCAACAGACACCAACAGAAATGTTGCATTAAATATCTGAAAATACCTGACAACTGCATAATTTTGAAAAGAGGGAAATGTTAGGAAATGCATGATATCATCTATATCCAGAGGTGTATATTCTTTGTATAGATGTATCTATGATCATGGAGGGGAAAAACAGGGAATATGGGAAGCTCATTCCAGGGAAATTTGGAGATCGGGAGGGAAATTTTGGCATTTGGAGGAACATTTTGGCGATTGGAGGGACATTTTGGCAATTGGGAGGGATGTATAGCTGTTTTGTACATACAGATATATAAACTATCGTGGTCAATTGGACTTGAATCCCCTGGAAATAAAACATTTTCCAGCACTGTCTATGATTCTTTAACAAATCCTTAATTATTCCCCATTTTCTCCCCTCTCCCTCTCTCTCTCTCTCTTCATTTTCTTCCCCACATTTCAAAATGATCACAATGTTATTGCATTTCATAAAAGCCTTATCATCCCTTATGGAGAGTGTATAATTATTATGTGTATGCATTCATCAGTGTTTCATTTAAAATAATACATAAAATGGAATAGCAGAAGAATTTTAAGTGTTCTGAATACAAAATACAATGTGAAAAATTGGTGCCCATTTGCCATGCGCAGTATTTTTACAATTAAAACATTGATCCAATGTTACCAAAACTGCATTGTATGTGCAACTATCACATATTGTTACATTCAAACGAGGTGATGAGTATATTAAAATTAGCTGACAGGTAAATGGGAGTCTGGCCAAATTCTGTGCTTTTACCGTATAGATTGTATACTTATGGTTACATTCTTATAGATATTGGAACATTCAAGGGTTAATGTTTTAGTAACATAGAACAATTGCTGTTGGTCAGTCCAGTGGCGTAGTCAGAGGGGGGGGGGGGGGGGTGGGGGCAGGGGAGTGACCGTCTCACCTCCCCAAATCTAGAGTGGTGTCGATCGAAATTGGCACTGTCGGTTGAGTACTGTCGATTATCAGATGCACATTTTTTTGCGATGGTTTGGGAGACACCACGTCATAACACCCCCCCCCCCCCCCTAAAGTAAAGTATTGTTGGTTCGCTTCCCAATATGAAAAACCTAACTACGCCACTGGGTCAGTCTTTGATCCGTACACACAAGAAATGGAGAATAACTAAACAGAATGTTCACTCGGAATTTGTTAGAACGAGCAACTACTATACCGGGTGGTTCAAAAAAAAGTTGACCCAAGTTCAAAGTAATTTTTCAACCACATTTAAAGTTTCAGATAATTTATGTTTGCTTAGTCTTAATCAGCAGTAAGTTTTGAACTTATCCTGTTTAGATGGTACATTTATCTTGGTTGGTTCTTCAGATATGGTTCATTACAGAAAGCATGCACAAAGCTGCCTTGGCCACGGGAGCGTCCTTTAGTAGAGATGGAATGCACAAAGTGGACTTACACACGATTGGTCACAAATTGTAAAATTAGGAGAAAAGGAGACATCTGAGACATCTGTCTGGTGCTTGACATTACCTACCTATACGTATCTACGTTTCTTTGTTGAATGTGAATGGCACATAGCATAGAGATTGGGATACTTTGTCAGGGCGGGCTTTTCAATTCTGAAACTAGAGCATGCTGTTTTGTTTAAGACAAAAACTAAATAACGCTCCCGTGGACAAGTCAGTTTTGTACATGTTTTCTGCATTGAACCATATCTGAAGAACCAAACAAGCTAAACGTGCCATCTTTTCAGGATAATTTCAAAACTTACTGATGATTAAGACTAAGCAAACAGAAATTATCTGAAACTTTAAATGTGGTTGAAAAATTACTTTAAACTTGGGTCAACATTTTTTTGAACCACCCGGTACAAGGCAATCATCCATTCTCAGTTGTGCCAATGACCATATTGAGGGCAAAGTTATGTCCATAAATAATTATATCAATTGTGATCCATCTGTATGTTGGTTGACACATTTTACTTCATGTTTTCTAGAATCACTGCGATACCCTGTCCACCACCGATACATGCTGACCCAACAGCATACTTCAAATTCTGTCGCCTGCAAGAACAATAGATATTTACCTTTATTATTTATATGGGCCTTCCAAACGGTACAATAAAAGTGCTTATTGAATATTGTGCACCAAGTTCCCGGATATGCATCCAATATTCAAAATATATTGCCGTCCAATATTTTTTGTGCGTCGCAGAAGATGTGCGTGTGAGTACATATACGCAGAGAAGGTCAGTTCGGGCTAACTTATTTAGTTTATATCAAAAGATCAAAACAGTCTGTTATATAAATAATAATAACAATATTGAATGTCTGTTTTTTCGGGTGATACAAGAATATATTGCACTTTAAAAATATTCTTGTATCACCCTCAAAGCCATTCAATATTATATAAATATATCATGAAAAGGAATTTTTACATTGTATTCACAAGCAGCAATGAAAATATCCCCTGTCTACCAGGGGGTTGGTTGTCTAGGTAGGAACTTACGCACTTTGTGGACTTAGAATATTTCTAACCCTAACTTTTACTAAAGGAAATAAATCAGTTGAAAAAGTGGTCCTAGTGGGAATAATGATGGACCTCTGCATTTCAAGGCATGTCTTTTATGACTATCATTATGATCAGCACACACAATATTATCAATATTATGAATAGAGCTACGATACACATCTGTTTCTAAAACATAAGCAATGTTCCTAAGAATGAGTTTCTAATTAAAGTTCTAAACTGTTTAAAAACAGCAACAGAATAAACACAAACACGTGTCTAAAACAGGCCTATGTTTTATAAACTCAAGGGAGCGCTGATAATGAATAAAGATATGGCGGTATATATAGATGATGTGACCGTTGTTTACATCAGTAGTGTTTACAAATTGATTAGCGCCTGGTCTGCAGACATGCTAGAGGTACTAGTCCATGACTACTGCATACATACTATTCAAAAGCAAAATACTCATCACTGAGTGCCAATTTTAAAAGCACCTGCCCTTATGGTGTGTACGCATACTGCCGGGCAACCAGACTTAGTACCTGGTCTCTCATTGTGCTTAGGGATGCAGACCATGACTACTGCACTATTCTACACCGTAGGTAGTGTGAATTTAATTTACAAAGCACATTCCCTGTAGGTGCGCACGCATACCGCCGAGCACTATGTCACAGGTCACACCATCTATACAAGAGAGAGTTTAGCAGAGTGAATAAGGAATGGAAACATAATCTTGTGAACCAACATTACCTCAGTGCATGCACCAAGTGTGCCGTGATTCTGCTGCCTGATGCTCCTACAGGATGTCCCAGTGCTATAGCCCCACCACATGCATTAGTCTTAGCAGGATCAAGACCAAGCTCTTTGGAAACGGCTAAGGCCTGAGATGCAAAGGCTTCGTTGACCTGCAAAGTAAAATACACACGCAAACAGGCATTGTAAGACATATTCAAATGCATTATCATAATTTTTAGATTTAAAAAAAACAAAAAATCTTGCATAGCATTCAGATATGCCAGGTCATTACAACTTAAAGATAGAAGATCCCAAACCATGGTTTGAAAGAATATAACCCAGCACAAATAGAATTGTGATCAGTCGCGTCAAAAAGAACATGTTGTCGGCATACACAGTTTTGAGATAGAGGCCAATATATTTGGTGAAATATAAAGAAAATAATAGAAAAAATATGCTTCTTCAACTCGTATCTCGTGATTAAAAAGTCCAATCACCTTCAACATGGTATCATTTTCAAGCTTAAAATGTGTTCTTTCAAGTCATGACAATAACTCAGAATTGACTCATGCCACCAACATGTCCATTTTGACGTGACGGGTCACATATATGGAAAAAATCCAAACATATGATGGTGATTGGTAATAAAGAGAACTTAACAAATCCAGAAATAATCCTACCAGTACATACCCATTTACCACCCCCTTAAGGATGTGGCCTTATCATGTGCCCAATTCAATTACTGGCTACACGACCCACCTTCGAACCATGTCTCTCATGAGTGATGAAGTGAGATGTTGAGAACTCTTGAAGGGTTTCATTAAAGAGTAAGTATAGATACCAAGTTCCTGGTGAGGCAGTTGTCTACTTGAGGTTTATATCTATCTGTGCAACAGAGGAATCCCAAATTGTGCATGCCTGATTCTTTTTAAAATATTTAGACCATGCACACTATGTAATTTCTAATCAATTGGCAAAGTTATTCAGTCTGTAATTTTGGTTTTGCCAAAGTTATTTTACTTATATCAAGTATTGCTGGTTTGTATACATACAACAATATAACACAGTATCTTAAACGACTTGACTGAATATGTTTATTCAATTCACACCACACCACCACCCAGTGGCGTAAGTAAGGTCTTCAATTCTTGTTTTTGTTTTGTTTAGGGGGGGGGGGGCATATGTGGGGGAACAGGCCTATGATCAAGGGGGCATAACCAACTGTTTTTGGCAGTATACAAAGGGTTTGTCATTTCATTTGGGGGCATCGGGGGAGGGGGGGGGGGGGCAAGCCTTCTAGCAGAGGGCAAATGCTCCCCCATCTATAGCTTATTTATTCATCATGAGACAGTGACATAACAGCTTTAAGTAATTGCAGCACATAATGTGTGCGCCCTACTTTAGACGCTGGTGTATACACACGAGCGTGAAAGACAGAATATACAAACACGGGTGTAAAAGTTTTGTCACTGTCCAGAGGAAGACAAATAGATTATAGTTATGCACTGACACCACATATCTATTCAAATAACCCTCACACATAGTGAAACATACCTCGCATAGATCCATGTCATCTAGTTTCAATCCGGCTTTTTCCAAAGCCTTTCTCACCGCAGGTACAGGTCCGATTCCCATAATATTTGGATCACAACCCGATACATGATAGCTAACAAGCCGTGCTAATGGAGTTAGGTTATGTTTCTTGCAGGCCTCCTCACTAGCTAGGATCACTACACCTGCACCGTCACATATGCCCTGTAATATAAAATCCAAACATTAGTGATCCTTGCCTGTCAGACGTGTAAAGGACAAGACAGCTTAGAATAGTAAAGAAATAGTTGAACACATAATTTAGCGCATTTCCTGAAAGCAAAATTTTGGAAGATATTTTTTCTTCTTGAATTTTTTAAAATTAGGATGGGTTTTCATTTGTTCAGTACAGTAAAAGCATAAAAAAACCCACAAATTTTCATCAGTTTTCAAAATAAGGGTCGGTGTCAGAAGAGGACAGTCAAACAATTTGGTTGCCTACATGTAAGTCTCCGACCCAATGCAGGTAGAAAAAGTCCCCCAAAATTGTGATGTGCAAACTGTATTGCACTTGAACAGGTGTTGAATTCGGCAGATGCCTGTTAAGCAAAGACAGTTTGGTTTGAAAAACGTTTATATGCTTTTCTTATTCTGTTAGAGCATTATAAGATTTAAATGGAAATCGCCACCCTTTGGAGTCAAACAGGGATGCAAGTGGGTGATTGATCAATTTCCTGAACTTTTTACACAAGCTTGGCCAGATGGCCTGAGCATTTGCACGCCATGTCAAACTTTTATACGGGCTTGTCTGGAGAATAGGCAATGGGGTATCACCCCCCTATAAACACATGTTTGACTCTCTTTATCCTGAAAAAAAGACACCCTTTTTTTTCTCTTTTTCATTCTTCCAAAAATCCGGAATTCTTTTTTTTTAAGGCCAAATATCCAGAATTCTGGATATTTCCGGAAGTCTTGCATCCCTGGAGTCAAATGTCCAAAGGTGTAATTTAATCATTATTTGCCTCCCGATATCACGCCCTAAAACCAGGAAAATATTGGTGAATGTAAAATCACTTACTGTAAAAGTGGAAATGTTCGCGCTACATTTATTTCCGCGCTTTTCGCGCTCAAATCAGCAAGCGCGAAAATTAAAACGCTCGAATATATTCATTTTGTACTTGTCTATGTATGGAAGCTCAAATTCGCGAAAATAAAAACAAGCAAAATTGTTCAAAATGTGCAATGCGCGAACATTTACACTCGCGAACATTTACACTTTTACAGTACTTGACCTATTGGCAGGTGGCTTTCCTGAACCACACTGGTTTACAACCTACATATTACGTTGTTTGTTTTCCAAATTATCATTGCCTGGCCTTAAACATTGCATTGTTTAATATTTTCTATTCATAATTACATTTATATTAATTAGGTTCTAAATGTTTGTAAATACCACCTTTAACTTATAAATAACCTAGGGGAAAGAATTCATAATTTGTAAACAGCCATTCCTGATAATAGAACACTAAAATAGATAACTTACTGACGCATTACCAGCAGACACCAGACCCTGTTTCTTGAATACTGGCGCTAGTTTCCCTAATCCTGCCATGTCAGTCCCCCGTGGATGCTCATCAGTGTCCATAACCTTAACACCTTTCCTAGTCTTTAGTTCTACAGGTGCCATTTCTTCTTTGAAAGCGCCCGCTTCGTTTGCTGTTAGAATAAAATTGTGATTTGTAAGATTTATTGAAATGTTGACATTGAATGAAAGGTTTACAATAGTCTACAATATCTGTGTGACTAGGTGGTAGGTGGAGTGATTACAAGCAGCGATCGATTTTCGTGAAAAAATGTGTGGTAGCAAATTCTTGTCAAATTTCAACTGTTCGTTAAAAATGATAAACTGTTACATTGAAATGCATAGTACTGTAAAACAAGATAATTTCGCGGCATCTTTTTTTCGCGAATTGCTAATCATCACTAGTATCGCGGTAACTTAATTTCGCGAATCTAAAATTTCTACCACTAGTGTTATCTTCACACGCATTAATTCGCGGCAATATAATTTCGCGAATTTGAGCCTCTCGCGAAATTAACTTGTTTTACAGTATATAAAACTGCTATACCCATTTCAGATTGTATAGCAAATTTAACAATGTGTGGAGCATTTAGTGATGCGACACTGGGTAAATCGTACCCTGATTCAAAGCCTGGACTATAGTAGATTCACAGACTTTGGCTGGTTTACCATATCAGTACATCATCTTCCAATTGAGGGGGAGGCAGTGATTTGAAATCTTAATCTGATCATTGACACATGTGATGGTTCTATGCTTCCCTTGTGTCTTGAATCACATTGTTGGTAGTTCATATCCAGAATAGTTTTCTTGTGACGAATTTATTTTATTTCTAATTTAATTCTCATCTATACAAGGATTAGACATGATGATCAATATGTGTCACTTGTTATATACTCTATCTGGCTTCCTCTGGACAGTGACGTAACTTAACAGGCGCAGCTATTACGCACGCGTATGTATCTTCCGTTTTTCAACGCTCGTGTGTATACGCCAGCGCCTCGAGTAGGCGCGCATGTTATGTGCTGCAAATTGTAAATCACGCAGTTACGTCACTGTCTCGTGATGGCCAAATAGACTATAGCGGCGTGCTATTTGTTATTGGGTAAGTTTAAATTAATGCATGGATATTTGGGGACATATTTTTATTCCAAGCCTTAACATTTTATCGAATCAAACCGTAGTATCGAATCAAACAACTTTAGACATGTATTTGAAGTGGAGCTATAAATACACGCTAATGATAGTGCATGCCATTAAATTGGAATAAAAAGAGGATCAACGGTAGATTATTGTTCAATATCCCATTTGTACCATATTTGTGTCGTCGTCATGTTTTGTCGGCGGTGTATAGCGGTGACTATACACGACTCCAAATATGACAGGCGTTACATTATGAGACTAACCTATAGCAAAACAGCTACAAACTATTTTATTCTCTTAACCCTAACCGCATGCGGATATGTTTTTGTGCGTATCGGGGGGAGGGGAAAAAGTACTATTTTTTTTCCCCAGAAAAATCACCCAGCACCCCCGAGATTCGATCGCGGGACCATCCGCACCCAAGTCTGTCCCTCTACCAACTGAGCTAAACTCCCAGCGCATATGCGGGCTAAAACTTCCTGCCCACATATGCCTGCGGTAGGTGATGTCATCGAGGCAATGCAGCAGCACGTGCGTGGAGATAGTTTCTGACAGTGAGATTTAGTGAGATTCAGTGTGGTTAGTGTTAATCTTTCATGTTAGAAAAACTGTGCATGTGTTTCTTACCAGCCTGCCACCTCTGTTGTGATTGCAGCGCAAACTGATCACAGTCCTCTCTCGTCAAATCATACTTGGCTCCTAATGTCTCTGCTGTTACACCCATTGGTGTTTTGATGTGAGCATCTGTTAGTGTTGCCCATAATGTATCTTCAAGCTGCAATACCATGCACAAAAGATGCACACAATTATTATGTTAACACTTTCCATGTGGCTATTGGTTTTACCATACAGAACAGATTTTTCAGAAACCTTTCCCAACTTTCAAAGTCTTATTTCAAGAATTACTGAACCAATACTAGGCATGTTTGTACTTATTTTAATGCATTTCTCACGGTGATTCCAAATATGGTTATGTAATTCAACCTTTACGTGAAATTTTGGAATTGTCGTCTACCGCGTTAATTACAAACATCGCATACAACAGCTACTCACTTTTTAGGTCTTCACCTAGTTTTGTACCAAATATTACTCCTCTTACTAATTCACATTGTGTGTGATTCTTGATTCACGCTCTCAGTACCAGCAGTTATTAACTAACACTTTCCATTAGGTTTACCATACAAAACAGATTGTTCAGAAACCTTTCCAAACTTCAAAGTCTTATATCATGAATTACTGAACCCAAACTAGGGATGTAAAATTATTAGCATTTCTCACGGTGATTCCAAATATGGTTATATTTCGACATTTTGTGAAATTTCAGAATGTTGTCTGCAGACGACTGCTGCGTAGAAAGTGTTAGTTACAAGCATCATATACAACAGCTACTCACTTTTAGCCTTCGCCTAGTTTTGTACCAAGTCTTGCCCCCTGACTAATTCACATTGTATGTGATGCTTGATTCCATGCTCTCAGCCCCAGAAGTTATCAATTAGGCCAACAACAAAAAAATTGTTATGTTGTCCTCGACCGCCCGCTCGTCAGATTTTTTCAGATTTTTTTTCTTCTTCAGATTTTTTTTTTTTTCAGATTTTTTTAAAAACAGTTTAAATGGCATTGAATATTAAATAAAGTGTTCATAACATATATGTGCGACTCTTGGATTGATTTCAACTTCTTGTTGGCTGAACTTTGAGCTTCCGCTGGTAAAATGAATATTTTTTTTTTTTAAATTTAAAAATCCACCCGCCCACCCCTCCTCTCTGACATAACAATATTTTGACCTTACAATCATCATATAACACCCAGGCGTAACCAGAGGCATGGGAGGGAGGCACTTGGGGAAACTACTCACTTTTAGGTCTTCACCTAGTTTTGTACCAAATCGTGCCCCTCTGACTGTGTAGGGTGCTTGACTCATGTTTTCAGCACCACCTGTCATCACTATCTCTGAATCACCGACACAGATATCCTGCAATATATAAACAAGTTAATTAATATTTGTTTGGCGTTCGGCTTCTAATGAGTTTGGGTGCAGAATGAAAACAAAACAAATCATTTAACCGTACATTCGCTGTGTATAACGTGCAGGTCTATACAGTGAATGTCAGTTGCGCCGTGGTTTCGAAGAGTCTCGTTAAGCCGTTGGTTCTGTGTATTCAGACGCTTACCCTGAACACGTTAAATAGTTGCAGACCTCATCGTAAAGAGTAGGGGATCATCCTGGGTCTGTTAACCTGTACAAAAATCTCACTCTCTAGGTTAGAGAGCTCTGACGTTGATGCGGGATCCCGCTTTGTTGGAGTATACACTCCAGAACCAGAACCAGAACCCCCGATGAAGGCCAATGGCCGAAAATGTGTACAATAAATACTTTATAATCACGGCATTTGTAATGTAATTGGAATTGAATGCATCCTTTCTTTTGTAAATGGGAGTAACATAATAAATTTAACTTCCACCCATGCTATGAGTTGCCTATGATGTTATAATTTGAATAAAAATATGAAATCATACCACTGTTTGTCGGCGGGATATTCAAATGTGAAAATGCAATGTGTGCAGTGTCAATTGAAAGCACTATGTTTCATGGACAAATACAAAAATTGGGTTGTGCGTATAGTGGTGCGGCAAAAAGTTCACCAAAGACAAACGGAATATGTGATTGACTTTGCAGGTTTTTTTACTCACTTTGTATGTTGTCTAGCTAATGGTACAACATCTTTAGATCGGATTGTATAAGCAGTGATGCTAGGAACGAGTTGACAAATATTATCATAACAAAATGTTTACAGTGCTTACCTGTGTGGCACTGACGATAGATTGGAATCCTGAACCACATAACCTGTTGACAGTTAGGGCTGGGCTGGAGATGGGAACGCCACTACGGAGTGCTACATGCCTGGCAATGTAGGCAGCATCTGGTGAGCTCTGTAAATAATGAAATATTTATCAAATTAGGTATTCATACACTCTTAGTAGTTACAAACCAATAATAAAGCAGGAAACTTAAATACATGGAGTGCATTGAAAGTGTCTACTGTCTAATTGCACTATCTGCGCACACCACTTGCTTTGTTTTGATTTTTTATTCACGCAGCACAGCTTCGCCAATTTTTATTGCGGGTGACATAAAACCTGATAACCTGTTTTCATATTTTTATTTGTAAATAAAGAGATTAAAAGTATGCAAAACATTTTTTTATTTTGATATGCATCGTTGTATATGAATAAGATCAATGAATAAGATCAATACATGCGTATGTTTTGTTTTTCGAAAAATCAGAAAAATCAATGCACTTGCGCAAATGTAGATATGATCACAATAACAGTCCCCTACAGGGTCATGCCATTATTCACACATCAACATCAGCGTGCGTGCATTGATTTGTCTTGTCTACTACAGACTACAAAAAGTCTATTGCACAGTAGTACGGTCACTAATCTGTTTAGATTGTAAAGATTGTAAAGATTTTAATGAGTATTTTATGATCATACACTGTAAATTATGAGCGTTTACTTTTGGACAAACTAAAAGTAAACTCAAAAGTAAACGTAATACTAAACGTTTATGTGAGCCCAACAACTAAGCTGTTTTCCACCCAGCCTCTAATTAATAACTTTCCCATTATATTCACTCACTTTTGAGCGTGCTTTGAGTCTAAAATGCAAGAACCGTTTAGTTTTGCATTTAGTTTTACGTTTGAGAGGATGAAACAACATGGGCTTAAAAAGTTTAGAAATGCGTTTACTTTTGAGTTTACTTTAAGTTTGTCCAAAAGTAAACGCTCATAATTAGCAGTGATACGACTTACCTGTGCTACATTGCCAACAACTGTACTGTCTATTAACTCCGGGTTGATGTTACCTGCTGTAAGGGCCGCCTTGGCAGCTATCTCACATAAATCAGTTGCAGAATGGCCCTTCAAGGAACCCCCAAATGTGCCAAATGGGGTTCTTTTAGCCGCTACAATGAATACACCTATAGAAAACAAGCGGAACATGTTTCTAAATGTTTGTGGTAGATCAACTTCAGATTAAAATAACATACAGAAATATATTAGAATGTGTCTCCCCTTTCTTGAATGGGAAAGCTTGAGGCTTTCTACTATACTATCCCTTAGACAAATTGGAAAGAGTTTCCGAAGACAAGCAAATTAAGTCAATAAATTTCATGTTCAGTAAAGTACAGGGTTTGCAATATTGTCATGTTGTTCCGGGTAAGCTTTAGAATACCCTACCATTTGAAGACACGCAGTGGAGTGGTAGGGTATACTAAAGCCTAAAGGAACTCCGTTGTTCCTTCACTGACTGCTCCTCAATCGGGCCCACCTTGACTAACTATACATTTGGACACACAAATAATTCTATATATTAATAGATTATAAGGCTTTTAATATATAAGTGGGAATAGGCCATAGGTAGGCATGTTCATAAAATTTTGAAAATAAAATTATCTCTTTGAAAATGGAATACATGGAAACAAAGTACTTTACAATAAAAAATGATGGTTCAACCTTGTCTGCAGGCTGAATAATAAAAAAGTTATAACCAAAAGTAGTTTAAGTCATGCACATTTTAAAACCATTTTAGGTAAATTAAGGGTTTACTTTCATGATGTCTAGTAACTAGTTGCTTGTGTGGGGTTATTTATACATCAGTGAATACATCCCAGCAGTTTCGTACTTTTCCGCTGAATTTAAAAGAGGTAAACATGAGTTTTCTACATATTTTGGTCAAATATGTCGCCCTCTATACTATAGTCAATGATATGAACATCCCTACCATATAGGGCGATCCAAATTCAAGCCAGTATTTCTTGGAAATTGAAATAGGTTGAGCTATTTAATTAAACTGTTTCTGTTTTCATTGCAGTCTGTATACTCAGAATTATTCTGTACTTCACAAACGTTCCTGAAACTTGGGAACTATAATAAGCTTACATTACATAATGGGATTCCTTACAATTACATAATCACATAGACACGGGTGCCAAATTTGGAACTAATTTATTGACTCGGAATCGGATCGGCAGATTTTCGAAGGATTACAAAAAAATAGAAGCATGGCATGGCACTGGCAGGAAATATTTCAATTTATGAAAACAAGGCTCAAGCGCGACATAGCAATAGTTTGATTGCCAAGCATCAAAGCAGAGCAACAAATGAATACATGATTACTGGGGAAACAGAAAATTAAAATACGCACACCCACCTCTAGACAGCGCCATCTTAAAAATCAGTGATCAATCAGATTCAGAGAATTTATTATTCAACTTGGCAACACCAGATTTTTGACCTGAGGTGACCTTTTGCAATAGCCTCGTTGGTATTTTATAGGTTTGTAACGTGTCACTTTCAAGCACAGAATAAGACGCAAGCAGTAAAAATGTACAGTGTACATGTAGCGTATTTATTGGTTGACCGAGACTCAATCACCAAATCATAACATAATAAAACTAGATTGAGACAGCAGTGGATAAACAGGGGAGAGACAGCGTAACCCATTCTGACATTTTCTCAGGAATCCTGATAATATCACGTCATATAAAAGCTGAAAAACATAACAATTACATAAGTATGCGTCTGAGTGCTTTTCAAACCAATTTTCATAACCATGGCAAAAACTAAAGGACCTAGAATTCCGGGACGAATTCGCAAAAAAATGTTGCGATCCCGTGAAAATGGCAATAGGGCATACGTGACCTTTTTGAACACAACATCTCGTATGGCGGATGTGATTTGGGTAAACTTTCAAGGAGCTCTACAAAGTTACACGTCGCCAAAAGGTTTATCACCGACGAAGCGTATAGATTTGCGAACTTATGAAGAACACCCATGGATCTTCAGGTAACCATGTCCATGATGTCAGAGCAATAATGGCAATGTCTTTCTCAAGTTTTTTCTCTAAAAAATAAGGGGGCGGTCTTTTTCTTTGGTGGGTGGGTGGTAGTACAACAAATCATACTTGGTGTTAATTATTTGTCATCAGTTGGTATTATTCATCATAGGGTATTTTGCATGTTTCACTATCTGTCCCCATCCTAGGTAGGGGAAAAAAAACACCCCACCAACGTATGGGTTTCCTGTACTAGGGGGGTGTGGGGACGGGAGGGGGATCCAAAAATGTTATTTATCGTCATCATTTTTGTATGCACCCCCTCCCTATTAGGGTGCCCTACCCTATTATTTTCATGACCCCTATTCAGATGATGTTGATAATATTGTTAGGCCTATAAATATAATGCCCCCCCGCCCCCCCCCCCCCCCCCCACTCAAATCTTAGGGCGTGTTCATAAATACTGGTGGGGGAGGGGGGTGTTAAAAAATGAGGGGATCAACTAAAAAAAAGGGTCCTATAACCCTAACCGCACTGAATCTCACTAAATCTCACTGCCAGAAACTATCTCCAGGCACGTGCTGCTGCATTGCCGCGATGACGTCACCTACCGCAGGCATATGTGGCCACGGAGTTTGTGGCCGCATATGACCTAGGGAGTTAGCTCAGTCGGTAGAGGGACAGACTTGGGTGCGGATGGTCCGGCGATCGAATCCCGGGGGGTGCTGGGTGATTTTTCTGGTAAAAAAAATAGCACTTTTTCCCCCCTCCCCCCGATACGCACAAAAAACTAGCTTTACTGGTTAGGGTTAATAAATGTCAATTTTTGATGTGCAATAACCCTAACCACACTGAATCTCACTAAATCTCACTGCCAGAAACTATCTCCAGGCACGTGCTGCTGCATTGCCGCGATGACGTCACCTACCGCAGGCATATGTGGCCACGGAGTTTGTGGCCGCATATGACCTAGGGAGTTAGCTCAGTCGGTAGAGGGACAGACTTGGGTGCGGATGGTCAGGCGATCGAATCCCGGGGGGTGCTGGGTGATTTTTCGGGTAAAAAAAATAGCACTTTTTCCCCCCTCCCCCCGATACGCACAAAAAACTAGCTTTACTGGTTAGGGTTAAAGGGGATCAGAAAAAAGGTCCTTGTTGGGGGGGGGGGGGTAAGTGTGTATTTTTGACTCATGTCGGTTGAGATTGGCACTATTATGCGCGCATGTGTCCCCAAAAGGCAATAATTGTTTGGTACAAGCTTGTTTAGAGCCAAAATGTATCTTCAGTCATAATAATCTTGTCGGTTCACTTTCATTTCTTGCACCCCCCATATGAAAAACCTAGCCATGTCTGTCTTCACTGTTTTTGACAGAGCAGCATTTTAAAAGAGTTGTTAAATTGAGGAAACCAAGGACTTCTATTTTATTTTAATACCAACTAATATTTATGGAACAATACAAATTGAAAAATAAACTTGGATCAATGAATGTAAAACTCAAATCAGCTTAAATCAGGTTTATATAGAATGTTGTTATTGTTTCTGTTATAGATTATAGAACATGGATGGGCAGGGTGGGGGGGGATCAACAAAAAGATGTCTGTGGCTCAATTTTTTACACCGCCCCATCCAAAGTCTTTATGAACACTCCCTTATATGTCTTAGACCTAATTGATTTTTGTTTGTTTTTGCAGAGATCGTCAAACTGGTGACCAATTAGTCTGTTGTAGCAGAAACGGTATACATGAAGTTTACTTGCCAGAACCATGGGACGGAAATCGCAGCTATAGAGCACCAGTTATTAAAATAGTTTTACCAGGTTTGTTGATCCAAATTATCCTTTTTGTGTTTATATTGGCTATGGGAATCAATTTTTTTAACCATAATATGTAAATTGATGAACAGAAGCTCTATGCTCTATAATACACGCTAATGCTATAATATACATTTTAAATATTGCGTGCAACCATTTAAAATAGGGACAGGGGTTTTGCGCTTTTTAAAAGCACTAAAAGTGCTGCCTGATTTGGGAAAAGTGCTTTTTGGAGCAAAAAGGTTTTTTCACAAAAAGTATGCCATGCATTAAAAATAAACCCAAAACATTTCCATGTTGACATGTCTCTTTTTTCATCGTCAAAACCATCATTTTTCATTCAAAACTACATTCAAACTAAACCAAGTGTAGAATAAACACTTCCACAGTTATGCAATATGTTGATTTTTTTGGTAAATGGTCATTATTTGCTTAATTTAGAAAACTTTTGATTAATGTGCTGGTGGATGAAAAAGTGCTTTTTTGGTGCTTTTGCGAATTTTCCCTGTCCTTACATTAAAATATCAGTTGTGAAATTGAAATTCAGAAACTACTACCAATTGTTTTGGTCAAATAGACTACAGTATGTTCAATTCAACCTGTAGTGTCAAGTTCTGAATACAATTACATAGGGGTGGGGCCAAATATTACTGGCACTGGCAGTTTAGCATGAAACTCAGGTAGCAACTCTTCCGTTTGACTTTCATTTGTTTCTTTAAACACAGGTTGTTGTGGTTTTTTTCTAAATTTTTACTCTGGCTCCCTTCAGAGGCCCCTGGGTAAAACTTCAAACCTGAGATTAACCCTAACCCTATTGAGTACTACAAATTACTACGGTGCGGTAGCTTGTGTAAGCTAGCGTGGCAATTTTGGGATGAAATAATGGCCCTAGGCTATAAACATGGCCGACTATACTCAGCCATGAAGCACCGGCTCCCATCTCATGTTAGAAATGCCACATCACTGCAGCGATTCAAGAGCTCGCTCAAGACTCACCTCTTTCAGCAAATGACTTTATAATGTTTTTGTATCTTTTGTTCATATTTTGTACTTTTTTGTTCAGCGCACTGGGGTCTTGCGACGGAGTGCGCTTAATAAGCATGGTTTATTATTATTATTATTATTAAGCATTGACCCCCGTGGCCCACTGGTAGAGAGCTCTTCTGTGAACCGAGAGGTCCGGGGTTCAAGCCCCGGGGGAGCCAAGACACTTTTTGGCCTCGCTTTTTGTAGTGCAAAAAAAAATCTTTGGAAAATGTGGCTTGGGAGTTAGGGTTAAGGAGGTTACTTTTGACTTCAACACTTTTAATTACCTACATATTCTTCTTTCAATCTATATTTACTTACAGTTTACAGTCTGAAAGAGAGGTGCTTACAAGTTGTGCGTAAACTTGTAAAGAAAGAAGACATCCCCGCCCTGGGATCCGAGATTCCAAAGAGTTTACAGGAAGAGCTGGAGCATACCAAATGTTCATATGTCCTGCAGGAATCAACAAGCTAATGGTTATGAGCATCTAAAGCAAAATACTGTACTACATGTACCTATAGGCCTGCATGTACAGAGTGTACAGTATGCAGTTACAGTATGACACAATTTGTGACTTATGTACATTTTGTACCATATGGATAAAGAGTTTATTATATATAGTGTGTGGCAGAATTGCAGCAACTTTGTAGAAATTGTCACTTACAATTGGTGGCAGGAGTGGGAAGGTAGAATAATTAATGGCACTTATTACGCAACTGGCAACAGTATTGGAAACTTGAGGGAAAGATACCTCTTAACAGTTGGGGGACACCAGTTGGAACTTTATAGTACAATGATGCCACTTTCCAGTTGGTGGCAGAAGTGGGAGTAAGTTTGATGCTATGCTTAGTACCTCAGTGCATAAATATAACAATTTGTTTTATACTCAATACAGGGTGTCACAGACTAATTTATACTGTGTTGAAAAAGAAGGAATGTATAGATGCTGCAAGAATCGATTTAGAGTCTCTTCGGATAACTTTATGAGAATCCCTTGTGATTCTACTTCATGTACCTTGTGAATAAACCTAAAAAGTTAACGAGATCTATTTGAACTCTCCTCAAAGAAGATTTCTGGCGTAGTCCAGCATGTTTAGCAATTAGCAACACTACGGTATCACCAGGAGTTTCAACAAAAAAACACCAGTGCAAAACATGTGTTAAAGGTCTTCCACCTTCATAATACATGGTACAGATAGGCATTTTGGCCACAGATATGAAAAGAAATTGAATCTCAACTAAAATGTGTGTAATATTCAAAGAATAAAGGGTCTTTAAGAAAAACAAGAAAGGACTGAATTGAAGTCACTCACATCAATTGTACTACTTGCAGCAGGATTTTCTTAAAGACCCTCGTTTGTCAATGGGAAATCGTAGTCGTAGATACTAGTATACAAATATATACTGCCATGAGAGACTCTGGTTAAAACTATGGGCCCGAGGTGACTGCAATAGTGCAAAATAGCACTATTGCAGTCACCGAGGGGCCAATAGTTTTAATAGAGGCTCGAATAAAGGCAGTATATATTTGTTTTATATACGTCATTCATATATTTCTAGTTCCATAAAGTTCAAATTAAAAAATAATCTGTTAAAAGTTCAATTCAAAGGCAGTGAATCGAACGATCGTCACGTTGCGCCCGGGGAGGCAAATCGTGCGCCCTCTCGCGTCACGCAGAGTACAACGCCGCGTGAAACTACCAACGCACTGGTGCGCCGTAAATAGTCTTTTGGGGAGCCGTAAATAGTACTTTTGGGAGCCGTAAATAGTACTTTTGGCAAAATAGCGTGTTTATTTTTGATCATGTGACCCACTTTTAACCAATCAATGAACAAGAATATATATGAATGACGTATATAATGACAGAAATCAGTGGTCATGTAATGAAAGTGAAGCATAATGGTGTTGATCAAGAAATCTTCTTTGAATTCTCCTGGAATTGTTTAGGAGAATCTCGACTAAAATAGATTCTCATTAAAATGCTAAACCCTGATTGCGCTAAGCCTATAATAGACAATTTTAAATTATTTACGAACGATTAGACCGGCCTATAAGCTCTGCAGTTTTTGGACCCCATTTTTTAGGACACAATGTATTGCCATATGTTGTCCCAATATGCGTTTTTACAATATTGCAACAGTTGATATTTATTACTTTTTAGTGGAAATGAATTGTTAATGATTTATAAAACAGGATACAGCTAATTATATGCACAGGAGAGCTGTGTGCCAATGATTTTGTAGTTTAAAATGTTCAATTTGGAGAAACTTGGAATAAATAACCATTTTCACTCAGATTCTAAAAAATTGGTTTAAATCATTCTAGGATGTATTAATGGTGCTTAATGTGATACAGCACATAAAATTGACACATGGCAGCAAAATTGATTTTTGAAGCATTTTCTTTAGTATGGTAGACTGCTGCCACAATCATTAAAATCTGCACAATATTTTTGTAAATAAAATCACATTATAATTTTATTGTTCATTTATATTTTCAAAATCAGTTGGAAACTTAAGGGTGGGTGGGTCAAATAGGGTCCTTTTTAAGGATGATATGTTATATATAGCCTCTGTATATCTCATTAAATATATGAAAACATGAACAGAATGAAAGATCGATCATCGGGCCAGTGTGAAAAAGCTTAATAATAACAATGATTTAGGTTCCAAAGAAACAGTGGGACATTTTTTGAAACACAAAGTCCCGGGGGAGGGGTACTCGTGTATAAAGTTGTAATCATTCGTGTGAATCCACCCTCAAAAAATACCCTTAACGCTGATTCTCAAAGAAGGAAAAAGTTACCCTTATCAAGGATTATAGCTCGATGAATCATACTCATAGCAATAAAGGTCCTTAAGAAGAGAATTTAAACTGAAATGAATGTATGAAGTAATTGTGCGATTGTATTGTAGACCTTACTATTTGGGGCTATTTTTAGAATGATGACACATGAGTACCGGCCCAAGTAATCAACCCCCTTAGCAAATATTCAGGTTGAAAAAGACACCTGTATTCTCTGAAATTGGCGATTTTGATACCCTTAGCATGGGCCGGTGTTGTGGATGAAAAAACAACACCCTTATTTCACACGGATGATAACATTATACCCGACTGCCCCCCCCCCCCCCCCCCCCGACACAAGGATAACGCAATGCATACATGTAGGCACAGAATATTTGTAATACAATATTTATTTGTTGTATGCAAGGATGATTTTCGGGTACAATGAGGTTATTATTATCATTATTATTGCACATAATTAGTAATAAACAGGAGGAAATCACAAACAAAATAGAGAATTCCTTTAACTGTGGAAATGTTATCCATATAATTAGCTATTTCTTTGGTATCTCTAAATAAATATAGACACATTTACAACTCATTGGACTTGAAAGTGATATGACTATGGTTTCAGTGTGTTCATTTAAAACAATCATCTTTTCGCCCAGACATGGGCTTAGACTACATCCCCAAGTCTTCAATATTACCGTACGGCCGCTAAAGCTGTACGAGCCTGCAAGATAGCGACGTAAGAGGGCGACTGAGAGTTGCAGTCTAACATGGGCTAAGGCGACTGAAAAAGAAACCCTGATCTACAGGCAAACAGACGTCTTAAGTTCAGGATGGGTCGATCGGTCAGGCTTTTTTAAAAAACTTTTCCCCCTTGAAAATAACTGTAAAGATCCAAAAAAATGTACTATTTTGAGTTGGTATTCATTTGCATGTGAACATTTCTTCCACCGATTTCTAAATGGTTGGTCAGGCCGTATAACAGGGTGAGGTTTTTTCGTCGTCTAACAGTGCTATTTATTATAAACCCTTCAAAAAGATTTCTAGTGAGTTGTGCAATTTCTGTCGGGCAGGTATTTTTTGTGAGTTAACCTGTCCGATTGGCTGGTTGAAAAAAATCTGAAGTTCCAGCCCTGAATTTAGTTCCATACACAGGGTTATAGCTAGGCCAGATTGAGTGCCGGCTAATTTTATTGATGGCGAACGGAGCGAGTGTAGCGAATGAAGTGCAGTGGATCATGACATGGGGTCCAGAGGCCTTCTTAATGGGTTTTTTAGGTTTTTTAATGTACTTTGAGGGTTCCTGCCACATAATTTCTTGTTTTATGAGGCAGTTTGATGATTCTATCCACAAAATGTTAATAAAAAAAATTAAAAATCTTTTTTTTAACCCTTTTTTTGTAAGAGTGCCGGCCAGCCAGAGCGAGTGCCGGTACACCCGACCGGCGTAGATATAACCCTGTCCATACAATATACATTATAACCTTCTCAAAATAACATACTGTAAGCATGATAAGTTCGAACAAAAACTTTACAATATCAGCAGTCACTAATAAGGTAGGCCTGCACAAAACAACTTAACCTGGTCTAACTTTAAACCTGGTCTAAATGGAGAATAGTCCTCCCAGGAAAGATCGTTTTATGATTTGTTGAGCTCAATCTACAACATTAATGAACCTTATGGGGCAATATACATTTTAGTGTTATACAGGGTCAGGGTGTATCAGAATGAACTACCGTATTATCCCTATTAAGCGCCCAGGACCTTATAAGCGCCCACCCCTGTTTTTCTCAATGACTAACAAAAAACAATTCCTTATAAGCGCCCACCTTTTCAAATGGTCAGCATCCTCAAATGACCACTTGTACATATATTTCATTTAGTACATGAAATGGTCAGCCTCCTCAAATGACCAATTGTACATTTTCGTTATCGTTAGTACGTCAAGTGGTCAGCCTTCTTAAATTACCACTTGTACATTGTATTTAGTACATCAAATGGTCAGCATCTTCAAATGACCACTTGTACATTTTATTTAGTACAATAAATGAGTTTAAAAAAGGTAACATAATAAGTGCCCACCCAAAATGACTTTGCTAACCGCCCTGGGCGCTTAATAGGGATAATACGGTATACCGTGTTTCTAAAATACATAATATACACAATTATTATTGATTTAAATGTATACACCTGCAATATAAAGGTTACATGTTTTCTACATTATAAACATGTTTTCTACATCTACATTATATGTTTATTTCATTGAGATCTCTTTTTGTTCTCGCGTGGCAAGACTTAATCGACAATCGATGAAAAACGTTTTTTCAATTTGTTAGCTCAAAGAATTTACAGACCTTGAAAAATCTGATTTAACACATGGTTTTTTCTCACGCGTAGGTTTATGTCAACTACTTTTATTATTTAAATTGATCATTCCGACCAAAATTGAAATCTACCATCTTTACCAGAAAGTCTGTATTTGCCATCAGAAATGTCAGATTTTCAAAATCTAAAATTCTTATGAAAGCTAGGCTTTTGCGCAAGATATGTGAAAACGGTTTGAATAATATCGATCAAATTTATACCGTAATAAATCATATTGCCTCGGTATAGTTCATTCTGATACACCCTGTAGTAGCCTAATAGGGGACTCCAATTTTACTTTTGGACTTTACTAAGGGAGTATAAAGGGTTTAAACACTAAAATGGTCCTTCCAAAAGGACTACTCTTCATTTAGACCGCAGCCCTTTTATGGCAAAAGGATGTATCTTATATGTACTTTCCTAATGATATACTTCCTTTTGACATGGATTGTGTTAACTTGGTTCAATAATCCTCACTTAGAAAAAGGTTGCAACTTGTAAAGACAAAAAAAGTAATATACTGCCTTTTACCACTACATGATTTATGGAGAAAAAAGCTAACTTTGATCATGTTAAAAGGAAGTATACTGTTAGAAAACTACATATAAGATACATTCTTATGCCATGAAAGGGCTGACCGGGTTTAACCTGTTTTGTGCATGCCAACCTATAAGTTTAGGCAAATCTGCTTTGCTGAGAAATCTCCTTATGCTGGAAGTATGGCCATCTAAATATCATTTTAACTGTAAGGACCCTTTATTTTACTTTCATTTTACCCTCAAAAATGAAATTTTCCTCGAGTCTGGGCTTTCCCTTGTAAAGGAAATTTATAATACATAGATACTGGCTTCTTTTCATAATACATGCACTATTAACTTAACTCCCTGGGGTCTGCCTGTCTATCTTACAGTGGTTCTGATTGGTTTATTACAAGATGTACTCATATGAATAGCCAATTCAAATGCAGCTTGTAAAATGTTTCACTCCCACCTTTATCAGGGATACAATTATTCTAACAATGTCTCTCATTGGTGCAATAAATGATGCATCCATCTTTTTAACCAATCGGCCGGTAGTTCTCAGGGGGTTAAATATATTTAAGGCCCAAAAAAAAGGATCTGTCTCACATACCCCACGTGCTAAGATGTGGAGTCACTTTTGCCACATAACCCTACGCGAGGAGCCTAATTTTAGGTTGTTGTTTTTTAGTTGGCTCCGAAAGGGGGAAAAGTGGGCCAAAAACACGATGAAAAATGAATTTCCGTATTTAGCATAGCTATTTTTTTCCAAAAAGCAAAACGAAGCAAAAGCGCATATTGCATAGCTATTTAACCATTAATGTGAGACAGACCTCCTTTTTTGCGTAATCATATAACCTAATATACTATATATACACCTAGCACATAAAGTCCCTGACCAGGTGCTTTGAGGTTGACTAATTCAAAATATAATCGGTACCAAAAATCTGAGAAATACATTAAATGAGCAAATTTCTTCTCCGCAGTTTGATACCTCATTCAACAAAATCGAATGGATACTTTTAAAGTTATGGCGATTTCAATGACCGCGCATGCAACAGAAAAGTTGCACTAGGTATAGGAATTATTAATTTGTGTGTGATTACTGTCATAACTGTGTGCTATCTGAACGAGACAGATGAATGGGTCTTTAGTGATAACCGCAATGTGCGGGACAACGGGTGTATCTGGCTGTGAAGAATACAAGTCTTAGCTGATAAGCTGTGAGTTTTTCAGTGCGTAAATCCATAGACGGGTAAAACATTGATTTTTACCGTCTATGGTAAATCACACACAAATCAATGATTTCCTATACCTAGTGCAACTTTTCTGTTGCATGTGCGGTCATTGAAATCGCCATAACTTTAAAAGTATCCATTCGATTTTGTTGAATGAGGTATCAAACTGCGGAGAAGAAATTTGCTCATTTAATGTATATCTTAGATTTTTGGTACTGATCATATATTTTGAATTAGCCAACCTCAAAGCACCTGGTCAGGGACTTTATGTGCTAGGTGTAGGTCTAGAAGTTGTGCATTAATACCAGCGTTGTGGATGAGTCACCAAGAAAATCGCGTCGAGACAAGTCTCACCATACATTGCTTTTATTTTTCCCATAAAAATGACAGTGAGTTGTCTCTAAATAAATGATGACTCATTACAACTCTAGGAAATACATAAATTTATTGACCCATAGGTGGCGGAAGCGGAAGATGTCTGCATTCCCTGTAACATTTGCCAAGTCCCATAGAACATGTGTATTTAAATACACCTATCAAAATATGTAAGTTCCCCCCTAGCATATACTAGAATATTTCCAACAATATTTGATGAATTTAAATAATTGTCAGCTAGAAAGATGCACCCAATTATTAGGCACATTTTGATACCAAATTTGTTGGCCTGGAGACAATGCAACGGTAAGAAATTGTGCCATTTACCAATTTTCATACAGAAAAAAAAGTGGCATTAAATCGCACCGGCTATGGCTAGATTGTCCATACATCAATAAGCATATCATAATCAATAAGCAGATCATAATCTTGTTAGTTAATTTTATGGACAAAACCAGCCATAGCCAGTGAGATTTAGTGCCACTTTTTTTTCTGTATACAAATTGGTAAATGGCACAATTTCTTATCGCTGCATTGTCTCAAGGCCAACAAATTTGGTATCAAAATGTGCCTAACAATTAGGTGCATCTTTCTAGTTGACAATTATTTAAATCCATCAAATATTTTTGGAAATATTCTAGTATATGCTAGGGGGGAACTTACATATTTTGATGGGTGTATACTTGTGGGTACTAAATTGTCCCTTTCGGTAAATGTTAATGCTTCCGCCACCTGTGTATTACAATTATTTTATTAGTCTAAAACATTGCATCCATTATAATTCTCTATTTCTCTTCCTCTGTACAGTGAAAAAAATTGTGCAATATTTACACACGCGTCTTTGTATCGTCCCTCTTTCTACATGTCTTGTATGTGCCAGAGCCACGAGTATGCACCCATGTTTACTTATATTGCAATCAGTGTATGATTTCACTCCTCAATTCAATATTAGTAAAGCGGTACATCCAAAATTCGAAATCTTCACTAATTTGTTATTTCAAATTATAAAGCTAGGCTGATGATTAGATTGCATTCATTTAGGCCAACAAAAAAGAAGGTCTGTCTCACATACGTCTGGGAAAATAACAATTTTATAAAAAAAATGTTTAAAGAAAACATTAGCTACGCTAAAAATGTAGATTTAAAATGTTAAAAAACTGTTTTTTGGCCCTCCCCCCTCCTCCCTTTACGAGCCAATCATTTTCATTTTTTTTCTCCAATAACTAAAAAAAAACCACAAAATTGGGTTCATGCGGCAAAAGTGACTCCACATACTTATGCGCGCGGGGTATGTGATACAGATCCTTTTTCTTTCTTGGCCTAATGTATAAGTGACTGTTATCTAAAATTATAAAATTAATTACAAAATATAAATTCCTTCTATTTTATCATATCCATTTATTTGTTATATATCAAAAAGTCTTTTAGATTGTGCCAAACATTTGAGTCATGATAGAGGTAGGTCATCGATGCTTGAAGGGACGGTTGTAACACATCTTGAAAGATTTCAAACTGCCACATTACAATGGCCCACACAACGGCTGCATAGAATGGGAATGGGTCCTTCTTTGGCTCGGAGATGAGGTTTTTCTTCACTGCAAGTCGTACAAAACCAAATATGATACGGGATAGGAGGTACATGTTGATCTGAAATGGATGGAGAATATATTATAGAATATTTATCTATATCTCAGATCAGTGGCGTTTCCAAAGGGGGACAGGTGGGGCTTGCCCTCCCCCCCAAACTATCATCCGGGGGTTTTAGGTGGTTTTACCAGAACCAAATTAGTATACATACATGTATAGCAAATGTTCAGGAATATAAATTTAAAGCCTGTTAAAAACCAAAATGTACTTTAATTATAGCAAAATTCATGTAAAGGACAAAACTATGCGCGCTCTACCAGCGCATGTTTTAAAGGAACAGATTATCGGGCAAAATGATGTGAATACATTCGGAGGGATAAAAGTCCTGCCCCCCCCCCCCCTCCCCTCCCCTCCCAAGAAATTCTGGACACGCCATATAATAAATCTGAACCACTTTGCAAATCATTTGGCATTTTAATAAAGCAGTGGATGACTGGCATAAGTGGCAATAAAAATCATGACACTGGCAATCTTGGAAGATCAGTACCATATTGAAATTGTAACATACTATTAAAGGTAGATGTTCCGATTTTCAACTTGAAGTTTTCTATTTTACATGAAAGGTCATCCTTAAAAACGTCGTGTCCCAAAATTTGAGATGCATAGCTATTATGGTTCTTATTTTAGATGCACAAGATGCTGTGAACTGTACCCATTGAGTAGTACACAAACTATATCGGTGGTAACCACCATTCGCGGTAACTCAACGCTATTTCGTCGATTTCTCTGTCATTATACCGAATTAGGCCGTCAAATTTCAGTATGATGATGAGAAAAATACGAGCTTTCATATGATATGAAAATCTCCGTATGTTTGAAATAATTCTGTGTTACGAAAATGTGATCGGGTCATCTACCTTTAAAAGTGGTCAATTTCCACGATTACATTTTCGCACTTTGCTGATTTTCAGCCATTTTGCTTGTTTTTAAATTCACTATTTGAAAGTCCATTACATAGACTTATACACAAAATAAATATATTTGAGCGTTTTTTCATTACGCGGTAGCTGCTTGGAGCGCAAAAAATGTTAACGTTTACATTAGCAGCACATTTTGATAGTGTTCTTACAATCTTACCTGACTATTGACTTTGTTATTGTCTCCCCATATGAGATATCCGCCTACAAATCCAGCAATAGCTGGATGTATATGATTACTTTTACCCTCAAGTACTCTCATCAGGGCTAACATAGCCTTGTATACGAACACAAATGAAGCAAGGTTACTGGAGTGGGTCCATGTGGCTCTCAATATGCTGCGTAATTTCTCCACCAGGCTGAAATGGATTTAGGAGTTTTAAACATGTCATTCAAAGATATGGTTATACTAGAAAGACTAAACTAATGCTATGGCGCTAATCGTTTTGTTGCAACACTGATCATGGTATTCTGCTGCTTATCAATCTGCTGCTTATATCAAGCAGGGGCGTAATTAGGATCTTCATTATTTTTTATTTTTTATTTTTTTGGGGGGGGGGGGGGGGGCGGTGGCATGAGTGGGGACAGGCCTGTGATCAGGGGTGGCAGAACTTTTTTTGGTTATACAATTTACATAGAGTTTGTCATTTCATTGGGGGGGGGAGCAAGCCTTCTGGCAGGGGGAAATTCCCCCTTCCCCCCTCTAGTTACGCCCCGTTATCAAGCTTATACTGAGGTATAGCTTATACCCTGATATCTATCAAAAACCTAAGGACATTCCACACAAAACAGAACGGTCTGAAAAATATTGGAAAAATGTCGTCGACACGGGGTTTCCTAAATTTAATATACCTTTTTGAAAACATCTTTTATTCCAGGAAAACAAATCAAAATTTAAATGAAACTAGATATCACTCTGGTCAAAGACCATTACACCTTGGGTTTTTTTGTCATGCATTATAGGTCTTCTTGTCTCATCAAAAGACAGGAGATGCAACAAGTCCGACCAAAATAGGAGCATGTCTTAAATTTTACCCCGACCCTGCATAGGTCATGGACCCATAGTGACCCCTTGCTGAACCTTGACCCCAAGGTCATAATTGACTTTTCTTCTTGTCTCTTCAAAAGACATTAAACTCAACAAGTCCAATCAAAATCGAAGCATGTCTTAAATGTTACCCATGTGTATAGTTCCATGACCCCTACTGACCTATTCCTGACCTTTGAACCCAATGTCATGATGATACTGATTGACTAATCAATCAATTCAATCAAGCAAGATTTACCAATCATATCAATCAAAACAATAAATCATTACAAAATAATCAATATCTTTTTAAAGTCTTACCTTCCTCTCCCAAAAAGGAATGTCATTACCAATGCATGTGGTGCTCTAATCTTGACCCCATATCTAGAAGTTAAAAACAAATACAGAATTGAAAATTATTGCAACAAGCTATAGAAACTAGCGGGAACCCGCGCTTCATGCGGGCCCCGCTAGTAGTGAGCCCCCCTCCGTTCAGCTCTGGTGTTATGTCTTTTTGATTATTCAATCTCATCCTGGTATGAAGGAACTTCAAAGTATCACAAACAACGACTACAATGTGCTCATAACAAGGTTATTAGATTCATCCTCAACAAAGATTATATGTATCATATAAATCTTGCTGATTTCCAATCACTTGGTTTGTTGAATATCAATACCAGAGCTGAACAACTCCGTTTGAACCATGTTCATAACATCTTTTGTGACACATGTCCAAACTACATGAAAGACAATTTTTATAAAACTTTCCAAGTTTACATCATTATAACACAAGGGGAAGTGATTTTAATTTTCAAGTGCCTAAGATCAAGACCCCAACTTCTTGTTCTTTTTATTATAATGCAATCACAGACTGGAATAGGCTGCCTGAAAATGTTAAATCTATTTCACTGAAATCCATTTTTAAAAAAGATGCAAAAACTCACCTTTTGAATCACATGAATGTCTAGTTTTACATTTCCCGTTTTAAAGTGAGTGTGGTGTTTTTTATAGTACATGTATATGATGTAGGGTCATACCTTTTCTTAATTGTAATACAATGTATAAGGACCCCTTTGGAAATCAGTTTCTTTTAGCTTAAAGGGTTATCCTTGGCATGTTATCATTTAAATGTTTTGATGTATAAATGAATGTATATTTGTAGTTCTAATAGAGTTTTTTTATATTGGTAATACGTGCAATCCTATTTTTTTTGTATGTGATAATATGCTGAATAAAATCAAATCAAAATCAAAACTCCCCCAGCGGTTTGTAGGGGGTGGTCTTTCTTTAGGTACACGGTCCCAAAATATCATGTATCATCATTTTGTATCTCCCCACCCCGCTCAACGAACGTGATTATTGTTATGACCACTCCCATTATCAGGCCTATAAATTTGTAATATTGTTGGGGGGAAAGTTGATGCGGAAGGGAAAATTAAAAATAAGGGTAGACAAATTTGCCTGCCCTTTTCATTTATTATTTTAATTTTGAGGCCTGGTTGGGATTAACTGTAATACTGGCAAAATGTCTACTTGCCACAAAATGACTGAAATTTCATCATTTTGCATGCAACCAAGAATTTTTTTGAAGCGACACGAAATGAGTGCAACAAATCATACTTAGTGATATTTGTCATCAGTTGGTATTATTCATCATAGGGTATTTTGCATGTTTCACTATCTGTCCCCATCCTAAGTATGACTCCTTCTAAATATGATTTTTGTGGTAATTTCTGTATCGCTTACCAGAGCTCAAAAACACACTTCTTTGTGCTTGTTCTTATCTACTCTTTCTCATCTATCTTGCCATTCCTTTAACATTTTGTACAAATGCACTATTCCCTTGAAATTTAAGGTGAAATTCCAAGCCCATAAACAACGGCACTAACGATGTTTATCGAAATAGTCTCATTTAATATTTTCGTTAGTTCGCAAGTGGTGTGCGTAGCGTATATAGACGTTTGTTATTTTGCGATTGGGGATGAGACTAAATCTGGACCGCGATAATCGTGAAATGTCTAAAAAAAATTCTGCCATTGCGTTTACACGGCGGAGAATTATGATTAAATATGGAATAATTTAGCATTTTCATGTTTTAAAAAGTGGCTGGAAAGAAAGATGAAGACTTTATGAAGGTGCGTAGCTAGTATGAAAATCAACGGGAATGCAGTTTTGCTGTAATTCACCCCCCCCCCCCAATCATTCGAGTACCACACCATTCACTTTATACAGCAAATCAAATTGACAGTTTCTCGCTATACAATTTCCCCATATGTTGGTAGGAAAAAAAGGAAAAAAAACCCAACGTGTCTTCTTCTTCTTCTTCTTTGGGGTTACAGCTCAACACTCCTAGTGGAGTAATGCGAACCGGTGATGATTGTGCGCTTTGTTATTTAGGTTGCTACTTGAAGTGCTTTGTGACTTGGTTTTTGAAGGGTATAGCGAGTTCTATGTTTACGATGCTCTCAGGTAAATTGTTCCAGTCCGTGACAGTTCTTGGTAGGAAGGAATATTTGTAGCTGTCGCGTGACGTTTGTATTTCAAGAAATGATTTGCTATGTAGTCTTCTTGTAAGGCGAGTGACCGGGTGTAGTAGTGTCGTATGGGTTTCCTGTACTAACACGAAATATAGGTATTCGTATTGAGTTAAACAATTGATATATCATGATATGAACAGATGAAGGGGAGAATATGCCACTCTTTGAGTGGAAGCGCTACTTTTGGATTAGCTGTAAATTCTGGCAAATATGCCCACTTAGCGGCCATATTTGCCAGTGCACTAGCAAATTTGCCAGGGCTGGATAATTTGTCCACCTTCCACTCCAGGATTATCTATTTTTATTTTACGTTACAAAAGTGGGTAAAAAAGTCATTATAGGTTTGATTAGAAATAGACCTGCCGGTTGGTAAACTTACACTGCGCCATTTCGTAATCCTTTTAGCACTGCAAGTGCCTCACTGTATCTACCAGAAGCTAAAAATCCATTCACAATACCTATAAAATTTGCGACCATGGGGGCTGCCATCTTGAATTATGATAGCTCAGGTGTTGCCAGACAGTTGTCTCAAGGGAGCACACCACGAAATAATTTACTCATTGAAACACTTGTAAACTAAAAGGCTCTATTTCAAGGGATCCAAGTAAGGTCCCTCTGAATACACTTTTTCACATATTTGTCACCAATGAACATTTTGTGTAAACTTTAACTTTAGCCTTTTTCATAGGGCTAATCAGATTTGGTGGTTTTTTTGCTATAGGCCTGCAAACAGCACCCTTATCATTTGTTAGTGGTATATAGCCTACACTTCTTTTCAAAACCAACCACCTCTGGTATATGAATACGGTATATGATGTTTCACTTTCATAAGGCAACAAAAAACCTGTTCTACGGGCACGACCAACCCATTTGTTTTATTTTAATTTTAAAAAAAATGAAAATGGTTTAGCATTTTGGAGAACAAAATTGAAAATTAGAGAAAATTGTTGACGAAAATTCCACCAAAATGCAACCCCCCCAAAAAAAAAAAACCCTACCGACCGACCCTACTCGAGAGGTCCATTTGCCTGTAGGCTGTGTTCTTTTTTTTTGCCTGGTTTTTTTGGTCACCCAAGGCTAAGCCATAGATTTTGTCAGTTTCTGTTTTTCGACGTATACTCCCTTTAGGCGACCAAAAAACCCATCCTGTTCCATGGCCGGGGTCCGACCGGCCCTTTTTTGGAATCTCCCCAACCCCACCCCCCAAAACCATCAACAACCAAAATACATTTTTTAGAAAATTTCTCGAAATTGTTTAAAAATTGTGACATGTTATTGCCTGAAAATCTGGAAACCCCCACCCCCCATCTCCAAAATTGTATTTGAAGAACCCCCCTACCACCCCCCCCCCCTTCTCAAATTTCTGACTCGGCAGCATATTCCCCATAATGTTTGTACAAAAAAGGGCTGACCGACCGACCTGGCCGTTCGTCCGTAAAACAGGGTTTCTTTTATCGCCGCCTAATGCACTTATCAATTGCAGCCCCGGCCCCAGGGGACCCGGGGATAGCGGGGATTAGGGCCGGGACGTACAAATTGCCCATGTGACGTCCCGGGTACGATCGTGTACGGTCCCCGCAGGGCCGGGCACCATTTTTTGTACGTCCCCGCTACAGTCCCGGCCCCCCTTGGCCGGGACAAAGTGTACAGTCCCGGCCACCCATTTCACAGGACAAAGTATTCACCCAGCTACAGTCCCAAGGTCACTTATTTCTTTCTGCAACCATAACGGAATGCATTTCTATGTGTTCCCTATGTTTTATTAGGCTTATTTCGTCAACCGCATCGCATCTCTAGCTTATTTATAGCAAGCGCCCATTTGTGTACCTTAGCGTACGTCCCCGCTACACGCCCCGGCTAGCGGGGGCACAGTTTGTATGTCCGCGTACAGTCCCCCGCATCATTCCGCATCATTTTTTGTACACTCGTGTACGGTCCCCGCATGGTCCCCGCCATGCCCCGGGTCCCCGGGGGCCGGGCTTGCAATTGATAGTGCATAATGGTACTTTTAAATAAACCTAATGCTCAAAAAATGACACCTAACAAAATGACACATACAAATTGTTGAATTTATTTTTCAAAGTTATTTTTTTATTATTTCATAATATTTCAGATCTTCAGTACGGTATGGGATATTTTGAATGAATTGTTGATAGCAATGATGCATGCATTATAATACCTCTTTTGGGAACATGAATTATACTCACACAAACACATTTGGTATTTTTCTGATTTTTTTTTTTTAGGGGGAAATTCCACCAAACAAATAGTCTGTTACTATATAAACAAAGAGTCAAAGCAAAATATAATTTTCATTTTTCATAGTCTAACAAAAAAAATTTAAACATTTTAATGTGATCATGAATATACGATGTCTCCCTTATAATAGGTCTCGAGCACAAACGCTATTCCCCTGGCTAAATGTATGACCAATGTGTATCTCTGAAACAGAAAAAATGGCAAACATAAAACCTATGTTGTCTTGATTGTTAATCATTGTAAGAATTAATTAAAATGCTTAAAATTAAAAACCTTGTTAATTGAAAATTCATATTCAATTTCCAATTTAGGTCTACTCATCTATGTTATTGCAAAGCAGTGCTGTTGCTTTATTTCTTTGTAGGTTTATGCTGTTGAACAAGAATCACATTTGTATTTTGTGTGTATTTGGAGCGCTTTTTAATTTGCAAAAATACAGGATTTTCTGAACTAAAATCAAAATAAACTACAGAATCTTCTTATCCCACACCTGTCAATAAAGTGAGATTACATCATACCAGCCCAGCTCAGGAGTGCCTATTCTCCCGCAAAATCAAAATGATTCCCCTCGTCCTACCATGCTTTGTCCAAATCCTTCCCAAAATGTTACTGAACAGTTACTGTCTACAGTCCTCAAAAAAAGTAACTGACCAGGTAATTTATATGCTCTCAACTCCAAAACTAGAGCTCTTACGTAAAATAAAAATATCAAATTATAAAGTTGTAAGGAAATCTCTTCTCTTCAATTTGAGATATTACACATGAAGATTAAATGAATATTAAGTCAGTTATGTGCCAAAAACCAGAACAAAGTCAGTTTTTCATTTTAACGTTTTGTTTGTCGACAAGCAGCCTCGGACTAACAACAGGCAGATTATTAATTAACTGGTAGCGATAACACACAGGTTGAAGGTAAGATGAGAATTGGGGATGCTTCAATTGATCAATGCAGCCCATACACAGGACCATGTTCAAAACCTTAGCGGAAAATGTAAACTGCACTTTGTTCTACCCTTATCAATGTAGTGTTCTCAATTATTAACCAATCTTCATGAACAATGTCTCGAATTGAAGAGAAGAGATTTCCTTACAACTTGATAATTTAATATTTTTACGTAGGAGCTATAGTTTTGAAGTTTTATTTGGAGGACTGTATGATATTCCCCTAGTACAACTGTCCCCTCTTGAACTATAAATACATAAATTATTCTCCCCCCCCCCCCCCCCCCCCCCACCCCCATACACATGCCTGGCTCAGCTGCTTTTCAATATAATAATTGCACCAACAGTGCATTAAATTTACTGGCATGAAATGAAAAAGAATATACAACTTGAATTTAGCGAAAAAGGTAGAAGCTACGATACAAACATATATTTTCACGCTACATTTATTTTCACGCTTTTCGCGATATAATCAGTAAATGCGAAAATAAAAACGCGCAAATATATTACTTTTGTATGTAGGCAGGTCTTTGTAAGGAAGCTCAACAATCGTGGGGAAAACTGGAAATTAAATGTAGATGTTCCGATTGCTGGCCCGATTTTCAACTTGATGTTTTCTATTTTACATGGAAGGTCATCCTTAAAATTGTCACATTCCAAAGTTTGAGTTGCATAACTCCAATGGTTCTTAATTTAGAAGGACAAAGTCACAAAACAATTGCCCACTTTGTACACAAACTAGCTGGTGGTTCAGTTAAACCACCTTTGGCAGTAATTCACCACTTTTTAGCCTATAATTTCTAAATGGAACATTTCTGGTCCCTAAGATTTTACAGACATGAGAAAAATATGGGGATTCTTCTGATATCAAAATATCTTGATGTGAAGAAAAAAATCATAGCGCCAAAAAAGTGATCGGAACATACACCTTTAATCCATATTCATAATATAAACATAAACAAGTCAATTCATCTGATGTAACTGCACATAGCAAACGAAGGGCTGTCAAAGTGGACATATTTGTGTGTGTAATTTTTCACGGGCATTTTCTACGCTTTGCACTGACATTTTGAACAATTTTACTTGTTTTTAATTTTGCGATTTTGAGCTTCCTTAACATAGTCCTATACAAAATGGATGTATTCACACATTTTTATTTTCGCGCTTGCTGATTTTAGCGCAAAAATAGATGTAGAGCGAAAATTTCCACTTTTACAGTATATGGGACAAACACAATACATTATATGCACCTTCATAAAATAAAGAAATATATATATATTTGTTCTGTACAATGCACCTAAGCATCCATAATTGACTTATTAAAGTCAATAAATGTGTATGTTTTGTTTTCGAGAAAATTAGATAAATCAATGCACGTGCGTTGATGTTGGCTTGTGAATAATGGCACGACCCGCAAGAGGAATGCTATTGTGAGCATATCAACACTTGCGCGAGTGCATTTATTTGTCTAATTTTTTTGAGAAACAACATATATGCATGTATTGACCTAATCCATACACGACACTATACAAATCAAAATTTACAATTCTGAACGAATCAAAACAATGCGTGTGGTGCGCGAACTGTACGGCGCGCAGGCGGAGTGCGATTAGCCACTTTCAATGCACTCTGTGTGTTCTAGATTAGCGTGTAAGAATTGGAACATAAACAGCTGCTGATAATAAAATAGTTTAAAAAATCTTGTGTCTCAAAGCTCTTCAGTTTTTCAAAACCTAATGCGGAATGCGGGGGTTTTAATTTTTTTTTTTTTTTTAAATATAAAATATTGAAATCCTTGTTAAAGTGACCTTTTGTATTTTATAAGGTAGATGACCCGATTTTCAACTTGATGTTTTCTATTTTACATGAAAGGTCATCCTTAAAATTGTTGCATTCCAAAGTTTGAGTTGCATAACTCCAACGGTTCTATTTTTAGAAGCGCAAGGTCAAAAGACATGTGCCCATTGAGTAGTACACAGACTGATTGGTGGTTAACCACCTTTGGCAGTAATTCACCACATTTTAGCCTATAATTTCCAAATGAAACATTTCTGGCCCTAATATTTTACAGACATAATGAGAAAAATATGGGGATTCTTCTGATACCAAAATATCTTGATGTGAAAAAAAAATCATAGCCCCAAAAAATTGATCGGGTCATATACCTTTAAAATGATGTGATCAATGAAAATCTGACAAATCTGTGACGTTTTATGATTTTAAAAAAAATAATAATAATAATAATAATAATAATTTAAAAAATAAAAAAAAGTTTTTATTTATTTTCTAACGCGCATCAATTATACGTGCGGGAGCTTTGAGACAAATGATTTTTTTAATATAGCCTAATACTTTTACTTGCGTACATTATGTTTTGGTTGAACTATTAAAGAAAGATATAAATGTACAATATAAACAATAAATATATAATTTGATATAATACTGGTGAAGAAGCAATCTTCTCGCAGAGTGCTCAATGCAATGCAGAGCGAAATATAGAAGTTAAGCCATTTGGAATGGTACCGTTAATATAAATATAAGTTACTTTATAATTATTCATACATAATGTATGGGAACTTTTGAACACATTTCATTGTCCACGTTAAAGGAGACTACTCAGAATTGTTCTTCCAACCTGCTCATGGTGGGGCGGTCAACTACGAAATCCGGGGGGGGGGGGGGGGGCACTAAACTGGGGTAGGGGTGTGCCGCCCAGGGTCTCAAAAAGGGGGGCTACAGAACTGAACTGAGTGGATTTTATGACGAAATATAGAGTCTTATTAGATCTGATTTTTTTTCAAAAGTAGGTCTTGAGAACTGGCCTATAGTTCAATTTTATTTAACAAAAACGCAAATTTTCGATATTTTTTGGTGTTAGAACGCAAAATATGCAGGATTTCCCCCTCCTGACAGAAGGCTTTCCCCCTATGCCCCCAAATGAAATGACAAACTCTATGTATATATGTGATGCAGCACATCAAAAGGGGGGGGGGGGGACTTTGCATTTTATTATGTTTAAGTTTATTATGTGTGCTCTTAGAGCATTTTCTAAGCTTTTATAATGACACCAAATTGATCAAGGCATTCAAACTTTAAAAAGTCCACATCAAATAATGTTACATTATTGAATTTCACTATTAGGCTTTTCATTTCGAGTACATGATAAAAATGTTTGATGTTACACAAGAAGATTTGAAATTAAATTCCCCCGATTTTGTTACTACTTCAACTCAACTTTCATTTGATTAAACAGTTGGATGATTTTCGTAACAAGAGAAGAAGTACACCTATCTTCTCTCAACCGAAGTAATTTTTGAGACAGCTCTACAATTATAATGTGTACGGTACATACATCTCTTTAAATTATTACACCGATACGCTTCAGATTCAGCATTGCTTTTTTTAGAGTGTAAAGATAAGTACAAACTCAATCGCCAGGACAACCGCTAGCAGCATATAGACCGAGAACGCCTATTCCAAGACTGATGCGACTCATCTGTTGTGAAGTTCGAGAGGCTTGTTCTGCTGCCATAGGGTCACCCATCTGGCTGCTTTTTGTACCTGTCAACAAAGATATAACATTATAAACATAATAATCATCCTTTTTTTCCCCCTTAAAGGGCACATGAATGCAAATACAAGTGGTGTGATTTGAGTCAAGTCTACGAGGAGGGACCAGCAAGCATTCAATATATGTGCTAGTTGATTATGACATCAATTGTGGAACTATTGATAGCTCAGTGAGTACTATGAAAAGAAAATTCCAGGTGACTGGTTTGAATCTATTCATGATACTCACTGATAATCAATATACCACAAATGATGCCCTGTTTATTGTAATGGAATGTCCCACTCAGACTTGTAGCAGGATTATCATCCTTTTCCTGTGTCCTTTAAGGCAAAATTCTTTTCAAAAGAATTTCGCCTTAAAGGGACACTAAGAGATGTGTTGGAGGCAGCGCCCTCAATTATGATAAAAACTGAGATTAGTTGATTTTTATAATTGTATTACATGTATGAACTTACACCTATAAGGATTAAGAAAAATCAGCTCTCTTTGTACAAGAAAACGTCGATTCAAAAAATGCTTATCCGCGGGACCAGCATTTTACGTCCGACAGTATCCCCGTGCAGTACGTGTGATACATAACGCGAACCATATATGCATGGAGGGCGTTTTTCAATAAATAGCGATGATATTGTTTTAATCTAGTTTTGCTGTGTTTTTTTGTTAGTAGAAACAACAATAATGGCGATTTTTAATGTTCATCTTGAATTCTGAAGTAAATTTTTAAACATTTAAACTTTTCAACACCACTTAATGTCCCTTTAACGTCATTTCAAACAATAGATTTCGCCCTAACGAACAAAAGACGAATAAATCGCATTGTTCTCTATCGCCTTAAGGGTGGTTTTAAGCGTATATGTCACATATTAACACATGTCACATATTATTAACACTTTCCACACAGCTATTATATTAGTTTCACAATATACAAAACAGATATTTAAGAAACCTTTTCCAACTTTCAAAGTCTTATCTCAAGAATTACTGAACCAATACTAGGCATGTTTGCACTTAATTTAATGCATCTCATGGTGATTCCAAATATGGTGATGAAATTCAATAATTTTGACAATTTTGAAACATTTTGGAACTTGTCTGCAGACGACTGCTGTGTGAAAGAGATAGATTTATACCTAGCCTTTATAACCCTCCTCACTGCTGTATATAGACTCACTACAATAGTTGTGTGTGATATATGAAGCCTTCATGGGATACCACACCACCAAATAAATGTGTGCTAGGGCCCAGCACTAGCCAGTGTTTTAATTAAGATAGACAGACCCCCTTTTAACCATTAACCTTTACCATTAATTTAAATGTACAGAAAAGGTATAAAGTGCTCTTAATTTGAAAGAAACTTGTGTTATTTGTGATTTCTAGACTATAAACTCAATATTTAAACATCAACCCTGGTGTTTTTTGTAATACAAAATGTTCGCGAGAAGATATTTTCATGAAAATGGTCATAACAGGCATTTCGCGATTTTTTATTTTCACGATTTTCAACATTTGTGACCTAAAGTCAATGGAAGTCAATAATTTTCGCGAGTTTAAATTTTCGCGAATGAGGATCGATTTGCGAAATTCGCGAAAATAAAAACCTCGCGAAAATTTCTACTTTTACAGTAACTGCAAGATTTGACACAACTTTTCTATTTTCACCTCTTCTAGGACAAATGCACCTAATATTAGGCATAGCACAATGCACACACACAGAGTCTGCCACTGGGAGCATTACACCAGTGAACAACAACATATGAAGAGCTGTGTTGCATAAAGGCCTACATCCCCTTCTACCTGTTACTCATTTTGCATTATTGAATGGAGGGCTATTCACAATGTGGAATGTTGTTTGTATTGTTGCCTCAATTGGTGTGCATGGATGCACTAATCCAAGTCATGAGACAGCCATGGAATATTTGGATTAATTAATCATGCAAAATGAGTAACATGTAGGAGTGGTCTGTAAGCCCTTATTCAAAACAATCTTTTCATATAATGTATGCAGCTCCACTTTGAAAAACACCCCTATATAAAATTAATTATCCTCACAGTAGGCACTCCATGTAGGGCAGTGAACTTGCCATATATGGGTAGTCATGACCTTGGACTATATAATCTTGATCCAGGTATAAATACTTATCATCCGGTTTTTTAGTTATGATGTTTTTACAATTTTCGAAATTTGCTCTGAACTTGAATATATTGGGCCAATTTAAATAAACCTAACCTAGATATTGTACTAAACACTTCAATCCATTTAGTGATATGCTCAGATTTTGCATCCTTTGAGTGCCTACTGTGAGGAAAAGACTGATAATTTAAATATGGGTATTTAAGAAATGGAAAAGCTTGTTTAATTTCTAAATCCATCAATATTTGTCAATCAAATTGGGTATACATGTTATATATCTATTACCGATCACTCTTATGATTGGAAAAAATTGTCGGACATTGCTCATTTGCATATTAATGACTTGAATAGATAATTAGCTAATTTGCATATTTAATGAGCTTATGAAACTAAATTATAGTTTAAAAGATTGGGTATCGTACAGTTAGCCAGTATACCAAGTTTGATTGCAATACACCATTCACATCTGGATTTTATACCATTTACGCATATTAATTAGCTGGACTTAGGGGGCTGGCATTTTCTTCGGAAGGGGGGGGGGGGTCCCAAAAATGTGGATAGACCCAGACAGTTTTTTCATGACCCCCCCTATCCAAGAGCTGCATATTTTTATGACCCCCCCTACCAATACAGTCCCATTATTTTGTGACCCCCCCCCCCCCAACACACATTTCAGAAAGCATGCTTTGATAAATTTGTGACCCCCCCCATTTTCAATGAAATAATTTTATGACCCCCCCTGTTTTCATGTCAAAAAACTATGACCCCCCCCCTCCCCCAGTATATTTGGGACCCCCCCCCCCCCCCCCCCCCCCCCTTCCGAAGAAAATGCCAGCCCCCTTAGTCACTTTTTTGATTGCGGTCAGTAAAACTGGTCAAAATGACCAATTTCACTAGCTTATTTTAGCTTAATGCAATATAATTTTACCATATTTTTTAATTTAACATGGTATATAGATAGTCAATTGTTAAAGAAATATGTGGTAAATGGTGTTTTGAATGTTACATTATTAACAAATTGAGCTCTCTAAATCCTGATAAATTATATTTGTGGCATTGTTAATGTTTTTGGCAGGTTTTCGGCCATTTTCCGAGTATCTCAAAACACCGTACCACAAAAATGCATTGACCGATTGTCATAATTCTTTTTGGAAAATAAATCTTTCATTGCAATCTTTCATTTGAATCCAATTTTGTACATGTCTCAATCATTTGAATGTTATGTGTGCTATGCCTACTAATATAGCTAGCAGACAGTGATTTGGAGAGTGAACTAGTATTCGACTTTCCGTTGCGGGAGAAAAGGAAGGTCAACCGCCCTTCACAAAAAAAGGGCTTCTTTTGATAGAAGATATCAGTATCTTAAAAGAAAACAATGATTTGAATAAACCAGTCGCTCGATAGCTGAGAAAATCAGACTTTATTTGATCACTTTTAAGTGATCAATAAAGTCTGATTTTCTCAGCTATTAAGCACGTAAAGTATAGGGAGATTATTTAGTGGTGTGACACCCACACTGTAATTGCACTGTGACATGCAGTTATACACCGATACGATTTGAAATTACATACCAGTTTATATTTCAAACTAGAACTGAAGTCTGAACACAATATATCCAAAATCTTGCAAGAAATGTACCCAAATGCAACCATAATTTCAAATTTTCACCACCTCAGAAATTCATATACCGTATTATCCCTATTAAGCGCCCATGCCCTTATAAGCGCCCACCCCCGTTTTTCTCAATGACTACCAACAAACATTAAATCCCTTATAAGTGCCCACCCTTTCAATTACGTAGCACTGTACAACAACATTTTTCACCACGGCGTCCTTCAGTAAAGCGCAGTACCAGTAAGCCTGACGTCATGTAATTGTGGCCACAGTGAGACCACTGCGACGCCACAATGTTAATTTTCCTCCAAAATTTTAAACAGTTTACTTTTCGATAGCACATGGTTTTCCGCTAGTGCAACCTCGCCGAATTCGACAGTGTTTACGATAAATGAGTTAAAAAAAGATAACTTAATAAGCGCCCACCCAAAATGACTTTGCTAACCGCCCTGGGCGCTTAATAGGGATAATATGGTACACATGCACAGCCGCGCATGCATAGCTGACATCCAATCAACTATGTAGGGTGAATTAAAAAAATTGTGCACGGATTAAAACGGCTCTTTAACCTTGATGTGTGTATTGAACCATGACATTGTTTGTAAGGCTTAAATTTAATTTAATTTATCCTCCGAAAAAATAGTAATCGACTGAAAAATAAGCAAAATGTGACAGTTTTTGTAAAAGCTAACCCCTCATTTCACCATAATTTGATTTGTGTTTCACAATGTTGAAACACTGTAGAAACAATGTGTGTGAAGCGTGCAAAAGAATTTCATGGGTTTTTTTTCAATTTATTTCATGACCCCCTATTTTCTGTGTAAAAATACTACGACCCCAAGGATATTTGGGACCCCCTACAGAAGAAAATGACAGCGCCTTATACTACATTTGGCCAAAAGATGTAGTGTTGAGGAATAAAAACTTCTTGGGCTCTGTAGGTTCCCAAGACACTTTTTTTTAACATTTTGGATTTATGTACTAGTGAAAACCTACAATTTAAAAATGTGGGATTAGGCGTAAAAAACAACAAGTTTGTTTCCGGTTAAGCTGCACACATTTCATTTTGGCGACATAAACTACCGCATTTCATTTTTTTATTCCCATTTTTGAAGAAATAAAATCGCAAAAGCCATTTAAATACAAATTACTGTAGAAATGATTAAAATTTTGCACAAACAATAAATAATCTTACTGCTCTGGGAAGCCCAGTAATGATATGGGGCACAGTAGGATACTGGATGTGTATATTTGTGTATTCAGGGTTCTCAGTGTATGGTAAATTGCGAAAATTGCCTTTAGAAAGTCGTCCCACCGCAATTCTCTCCCCACCCCCCCCCCCCCCCCCCCCCCCCCCCCCCCCCCCCATAAAAAAATGCATCTCGCATCTTGGTTTTTAGACCACCTACCGGAGACAACTCTTTTCTTTCTTTTTTGCCTTACAGTACAATGTCTTTTAACAATGCCCTGTTTCTTTGGTATGTTTTTTTGTTGTTTGTTTATTTTTAGTGTTTATGTGAGGGGTGTGTGTTGTGGTTTGTTATTGGGGTGTGTTTGTTTTTAGTGTTTGTTTGAGGGGGATGTGTTGTGGTTTGTTTGTTGTGGGATGGGTGGGAGGTTTTTTTTATTGCTGTGTATTTTAAAACCTAGAATCATTGTGGAGGTCAAATAATTAATAGTACATCCATCCTACCACCTTGGAAAACTAAAACTTTGAGGTACATGCAGGGCTCGAATTAATCGAAGGCAAGATGCCCCACCTAGTTGCTTTGATGCCTTCAATTTCTGGCTGTTTTCACTCCATTCAAAACTACACAATTGCCTTGGAGAAAGTTGGTGCCCCTTTCAAATTGCCTTAAATTGTATGCCCTCTTCATTTCTTATTTCGAGGCCTGGGTACATGTAATACACACACACTTACATCCAATGACTTGATGATTGCAATGATTCCTGTTGGCCAGAAGCAAAACACTGTGACAAGAATAGCATAGATAAGGTGATCATCTGGAGGGTTATCCAATGGTTGTGGCATACGATACACAATCTGAGTACCAGGGGGGTACAGTATCTGTTGATCGCTCTGTTGACAATAAAAAAGAAGGAAAATCAAAATTGTTATGGTGACGAAAAAAAGAATCCCTGGGGCAACCTTGGTTATCGGTCGGATAATCAGCAAGAAAAAATGGTTATAATCCGCCACAGAATTTCGGGTGCACGGATTACCGCTATTACACACGTTGGTTACTTGTACTATAAATTATTCATTAAAAAAGTTACACTTTACGGCAAGTTGATTGACAATGCTTCACCCATTACAAATCGATCAGTGTGATCGAAAATCGTGCAAGCGAACAATCATACTTTACTGCAACTACTGCCGCCATGCATTCGTGGCATTAAAAGAATTGTATGGCGGTACTTACTTCTCCTTAATAGTGACCTGCTCTTATTTGAGCGCACCAGTTAAGGACGGTTTGAATAAACATTGTTTTAACTTTTAATAATAACCTACCTGTACAATTATGGTTGAATATGGAGGGGGTGCTCCAACAGGCCCTTCACCTATAGGTTGGTGTGGACCCGATACAACACTAGCTGGTTCTTCATCAACCTTTTTGGGCATTTCAGGAGCTGTGAATAGAAGAAGAAAAATTGGTACAAGAAAATACTTAAAGCTTTCGCCACTAAACAAATTGTTCACAATCAGTTCAACTTAAACCTTCTGGCTTTATATGGGCAACTCCCACTCCCGTTTGTTTGGCCTTCCTCAGATTGTAAGCTTTCAGCGTAAAGCTAAAGCGGCCAGCGACACCCTTGGTCACTTTAACTAGGAAAATATCTCACACCACTCTTACCATTTTGAAGTCCGAGTTACATTGGCTGCTGGTTGGTTAAAATAGTGGACAGACTGTTGCTTATTGTTTTAATTCATTAATTGATCTGGGGTCAGGATCCCTGGGGGGGGGGGTACTCAGATTTGGTTTGGTCGGGGGTGTGCCGCTGGAGATTCAAAACCCCTACCCATTTCTAAGGGTGATTTTGGAAAAATCGGTACCCATTTTTAGGGGTTTTGCTTCATTTTAGACCAAATTTTCGCAAATTATCAGGAAAAAAGACCTAATTTTTGCAAATTTTTGCGAAAATAGACCCATGTCTAAGGATTTTTCAGTTGAAAAGCCTACCCATGGCTAAGAATGTCTCATGAAAAAATGACCCACTGGAGCGGCACATCCCCGTATGCCTCACATATGTGAGTACCCCGGGCTCAGGATACATCACTTTTACTTTTAGTATTCTCAAGTCAAACCATAATCCTCCTTATATGCCCACTATGGACTATCACTACATGTATGGACACTTTTCTGTATACTTCGTTCAAAACTTTCTTGTGGGATAGTGCTTTTTTGACTGGAGCTCCAAATATCTGGAACGCCTTACCTAGCACAGTTCAAAGTTTCTTTAAAAACCCATTTGATGAAGAAAGCTTTTCCCTAAGGCAGATTTTGTTTTTTGTATTGGCATAACATGCCATTGAAAATTAGGGTAGGGCCATAAATAACAATAATAATAACTTATTTAGAATTGTATTATAAATTACTAAATTTGATCTCACAGTAGTCAAATAAATCACAAAATATCATGAGGCTGTTTGCAATCATCAGATTTCCTGTGTTCTGTATTCATTTTTGATGAGGAGCCCCAAAGACTTTTTTAACAAAATTTCTCTTTGGCCCGTACTGATGTTATAAAAATCACCGGGTTTTTAGTTATTGCTGTGGTGAGATCTGACGGAATAAAGCTAATAACGATATTTGCATCCCCTCCCGCCAGTTTCCTTTTTTGAAGATTTTTCAATTCTTTTTATTGTGAAATTTAATTGCATAAATGTTTCAGACAGTGAGGAGAGTGCATTGCTATCCGAACCGCAGGTGCAGGGGACCCCAGACGTGCGTAACCATCCAGAGCGGAGCATGTTTATATAGGGCCCCTCAGGGTTCCGGAAGACACACCAATCAAAATATTTATATTACACTATTATACGTCACATTGAAATGTATGCATGCTATTATTATAGCTATATAGCTTTCTCAAAGGTCTAAAGTACTTTTAACATTCAGCCGCGGGTGGATTGATACCCGCTTGTTAGATAGAAATATTGGCAATATCCTCAAATAGGTCTTACATACGGAATAAAGCACACGGCAGCTATCATATTTACAATGCAAATCAACTGCAAAACAATTGCTGCCTTGTGCTTTATTCTGTATGTAAGACCTATTTGAGGATATTGCCGAAATATTTGTCACATAAAAATGAACCAAAATGCCACACAACATTTGGCTATAGCCTATGACGTGATATAATTGGCAATGTCTTGCTAGACGTCCCGTATCTCAAGTGCGCATGCTCAAACCAATTAAAATATGTTGTAACTATACACGGTTTATACTTTATTCCGTACGGGACGTGAGGCAAGATATAGCCATATAATGTTCCACGTTCTTACTAAAAGAGGACACAACATTGTTATTTCGTCACCCATATATGATAGGTGAAGGCTTGAGGAGGGTAGGTTCAATTCAAGATTCAATTGATGCCTGCATAAATAAAATAAAGTCTGTCCGACCAGGTCCAGGAAAGTGCTTCTCACCTTTCCTGGTCCGACTCATGAGTGAAACTGAAAGAAAGTGAAGCCTGACCTGAAGCCTTCAGTGAAGGAAGCTTACCCACCACACACACACACTATCTATAATTGGCGAGTGTCAGCCTTGCCCACTCACCTTGTTCTTTGGGCATGATTCCATACATGGCTTCGCTAAAATATTGATAAGTGTTTTAAATATGAGAATTCGTATTATTTGGAGGATACTGTTCGCTGTGTCACGACTCTTGCGGGGATTCTTGTTGAAGAAAATGTTATTATTATTATTATGCAATGCGTCATTTCCGGCAAGTTGCCAGATGCTGGTAACTTTTAAATCGACAATTGTGTGTGATCTCTATGAAATAATGGAGCCTAAATTTGACTGCGCACCACAACTATATACAGCCTGTATTCTAATTAAGGGTATCCATCCCCCCTATAGTGAAAATGATGATCAAATATCATTTACCAAACAAAAAGTACATTAATTAATAACTACTATCAGTTGCTCCTTCAGTTGATGCCAAGTCTATCAGAATAAGTTGCTATCTATGCTATCTTCAGTAGATAGCAAGATATATCACAGTAAGTTGCTATCTTCAGTAGATAGCAAGTCTATCAGAGTAAGTTGCTATCTTCAGTAGACACCAAGTATATCAGAGTAAATTGCTATCTTCAGTAGATAGCAAGTCTATCAGAATAAGTTACTATCTTCAGTAGATAACAAGTCTATCAGAGTAAGTTGCTATCTTCAGTTGACACCAAGTATATCAGAGTAAATTGCTATTTTCATCCTAGATAGCAAGTTTATCAGAGTAAATTGCTATCTTCAGTTATAGCAAGTATATCAGAGTAATTTGCTATCTTCAGTAGAAAGCAAGTATATCAGAGTAAGTTGCTATCTTCAGTAGATAGCAAGTCTATCAGAGTAAGTTGCTATTCAGAGTAAGTTGCTATCTTCGGTAGACACCAAGTCTATTAGAGTAAGTTGCTATCTTCAGTAGACACACCAAGTATATTAGAGTAAGTTGCTATTTTCAGTAGATAACAAATCTATTAGAGTAAATTGCTATCTTCAGTGATAGCAAGTATATCAGAGTAAATTGCTATATGCTGTAGTAAACGCCAAATCTATCAGAGTAAGTTGCTATCTTCAGTAGATAGCAACTTATTCTGATATACTTGGCAACTTACTCTGATATGCTTGCTATCTACTAATGATAGCAACTTACTCTGATAGACTTGCTATCTACTGAAGATATTAACTTACTCTGATATACTTACTATCTACTGAAGATAGCAACTTACTCTAATAGACTTGCTATCTACTGAAGATAGCAACTTACTCTGATATATACTTGCTTTCACTGAAGATAGCAATTTACTCTGATAGATTTGCTATCTACTGAAGATAGCAATTTACTCTGGATTTGCTGTCTACTGAAGATAGCAACTTACTCTGATACACTTGCTATCTACTGAAGATAGCATAGATTACAACTTATTCTGATAGACTTGCTATCTACTAATGATAGCAACTTACTCTGATAGACTTGCTATCTACTGAAGATATTAACTTACTCTGATATACTTACTATCTACTGAAGATAGCAACTTACTCTAATAGACTTGCTATCTACTGAAGATAGCAGCTTACTCTGATAGACTTGCTATATACTGAAGATAGCAACTTACTACTGTGATATACTTGCTATCTACTGAAGATAGCATAGATAGCAACTTATTCTGATAGATTTGGCATTAACTGAAGGAAGCAATTTACTCTGATAGACTTGCTAAGCACAGAATGTACAGAACTTAATACCACTGACTGTACTCGGAGTTCATGGGTTACTGTATATGAGTGCTAATCAAGATGGCGCTGCAACGTAGCATACGAGCTGCATTAGTCCCATCATGATACAGACAGCCGGAATAACTCGCAAACAAGTCGTCAACACGTCAATAATCACGTCATCTATAAATTATCTTGTCATCTCGTCAATAATCACGTCATCTGTAAAATATCTCGTCATCTCGTCAATAATCACGTCATCTGTAAATTAAGTTGCAATTATCTAGTCAATAATCACGACATCTGTAAATTAAGTCGCAATTATCTAGTCAATAATCACGTAATTTGTAAATTATCTCGTCATCTCGTCAATAATCACGTCATCTGTAAATTATGTCGCAATTATCTAGTCAATAATCACGTCATCTGTAAATTATCTCGCAATTATCTAGTCAATAATCACGACATCTGTAAATTAAGTCGTTATTATCTAGTCAATAATCACGTCATCTGTAAATTATCTCGCAATTATCTAGTCAATAATCACATCATTTGTAAATTATCTCATTATTATCTAGTCAATAATCACGACATCTGTAAATTAAGGCGCAATTATCTAGTCAATAATCACGTCATCTGTAAATTATCTCGTCATCTCATCAATAATCACGTCATATGTAACTAATGTTGCAATTATCTAGTCAATAATCACGTCATCTGTAAATTATGTCGCAATTAGTCATTCATCACGTCATCTGTAAATTATCTCGCAATTTAGTCAATAATCACGTCATCTGTAAATAATCTCATCTTCTCGTAAATTATCATGTCATCTGTAAATTATGTTGAAATTATCAAGTCAATAATCACATCATCTGTACATTATCTCGCAATTATCTAGTCAATAATCACGTCATCTGTAAATTATCTGTAAATTATCTCGTCATCTCATCAATATCAAGTCATCTGTAAATTATGTCGCAATTATCAAGTCAATAATTACATCAATTGTAAATTATGTCACAATCATCTAGTCAATAATCACGTCATCTGTAAATTATCTCGTCATCTCATCAATTATCATGTCATCTGTAAATTATGTCGCAATTATCAAGTCAATAATTACATCAATTGTAAATTATGTCACAATCATCTAGTCAATAATCACGTCATCTGTAAATTATCTCGTCATCTCATCAATTATCATGTCATCTGTAAATTATGTCGCAATTATCTAGTCAATAATCACGTCATCTGTAAATTATCTTGTCAGCTCGTCAATTATCACGTCATCTGTAAACTATGTCGCAATTATCTAAACAATAATCACGTAATCTGTAAATTATCTCGCAATTATCTAGTCATTTATCTCGTCATGTCATCATCTGGTTAACTCGTCATGACCCTTCAGGGCCCCCGTAGGTATCACTAGGCCTAATTGTAGTTGTTAAATAAATAAATGCAGAGTCCTCGGTATTGATAGTTACAAGTCACAGTTTTCAAACAAGTTGAAACAGTAAACTCAGAATCGATTTGAATTGGCCTTATATAAAATAGGGCATTGAATATTATGAAATAATGAAACACATTTTGTAGAAAAAACTCAAATATTCTCCATAGACCCGGGGGGGGGGGGGGGGGGGGGGAGGGGGGGGGGGGCAGTGTACTATTAAATGGTAAGTTGCGCGAGTATTGTTCATCAAGCGCTGTCACTTTTGAAACTTAATGTGATGTGTATTTATTATAAATAAAAGTTTATATTTTTGGAAAGGAAATGAGTCAGGTAATCCCTTTTTTTTGTATCAATTTCACTAACAAAAATTGAACAAAATCTCGCTTTTTTGCCTTAACATTTTTCGCACAACGTAAAAAAAGAGAGGAAAAACCCAATACCGTGGATTCTCCGACTCACTTCCAAAAATGTATATTATAATTGAGTTTTATATACATCACAATCACATTTATAGTTCAAAAGGTAGGCTACAGCAATTGATAAATTTCATAATTTTGGGGATAACCCCCCCCCCCCCCTCCCCCTCCTCTTTATGGGTCTAAGGACGGGAGTCTACAATACATTGTAGTTTTCGGCAAGGGTATAGTTACTCAGGCTTTTTTAGGGGGTTATATGAAAACGAGCATTGTAACCCCTATTAATTATTTAATTTAGAAATGGGTTGTACATCGACGGAATTTTATTTCTACCGAAGCAACAAAATCGGCTCATTAATTATCTGAAGTGCCGATGCAAAACCGCTTTTACATGATCCATCGACAATCCAGGTTCCCTTCCCATCCAAGGTGGTTCCCAGGTGCCCTTAATATCCAGATTCCAACTACGATTGATAAAAGTAGTAATGTCAACTATGTGTTTCGTACAGCTGCTGTTCACAAAATCACAACACTGGCGGAAAATTCAATACCGTAATTTTTATCTCATCATAAAGAGGTCAGAATAGATACCGAAAAATTATGGTTATGATACATTGACTGATGAAGGTTAGAATATGCGGTCATGAAGAAGTAATAAACAAAATAATATAAGGAGCAAATTGTGAATTCAGCTCAGTCAGCCTTGGCCTCCTTTGCTTAGCTAGAGAGTAAAAAAACACCATCACATCAATCAACCGTACGTAATGTCAAAATTCGGCAACTTGGCAGTACACACTGTACTACTGAGCCTCCAGAGGGATGTGTGAAATCAAACTATTTAACACCTCCCTGATGTGATTATTACGTATTTTAAAAGGTGTACATGTATGTTCCGATCACTTTATTATATATTTTTTCTCATTATTTCTGTTTCACTTTCTGTTAAAATCTTTTACTTTTTACTTTTTTAGGTATATTATCATGTGATCTTTCCAGGGAACGCCCTCAACATCGAAAAAAAAATTGAAAGCAGATTTTCTTGCAGATTTACATTTCTGATCATAAATCATGCATACATTCCAACTTCCAAGTTACAGGGCGATACGATTCTTAATTACTTCAAAATCATGGTTTTAGAATGAAAATAAACTGTCGGAATCCCGACAGTTTATATTTTTCACTCTAAAACCATGATTTTGAGGTAATTAGGAACAGTTTACAAGTACAGATTATCAGTAATACGTTTTCCTACAGAGCATTCCTACCTACCTTATTTTTAAAACCGAACAACGGAAGCAGAAAAACAGCGCATTATCTGAGGTGTGAAAATGAAAATTCGTGAAAACGTGTCATCTAAACGGATTAAGATAGCGGCCTCCTTTGTGTGTACTTCTTTGCGTTTACCGCTACCACCTGTGTGTCTTTAACAACTGTCAAAGTTCTCGAATTCCATGACGTGTGATTAATATAGAGTACATCCTCGGAATCCTAAAATAACCGCTATCGTGTGTAGTAAAAATACTGACCACGCGACGTAGCGATGCATGTTTGAGGGCAGCGTAAAAGTCGGTCTCTTTCTTTCCCAAGCGACAATGGCCGTTTCATTGCATCATTTTAGTCTCTTTGACTGTGGTTTCAGACGAACGCTGCACATGTACAAAGTGTTCAATTGGAAACAGCAGCGTCGTAGCGTTTTACGTAAGGGTCATATTCCAAAGTTTGAGTTGCATAACTCCAATGGTTCTTAGAAGATCACACAGTGACATGAAATTTGTACATTTTGTACATTGTACACAAACTAGCCGGGTGGTTAACCACCTTTGGTAATAATTCACTGCATTTTGGCCTATAGTATCAAAATGGAACATATAAGCCTAAGATTTTACAGAAATAATGAGAAAATATCTTGATGTGACAACAAAATTCTAAAGTGATTTGAACATACACCTTTCGCAGCAATTTCACTGGGTTTATTTCTCGAGGGTGAAATACCAAAATGATGGCCAAAGCGTGTGCTTGCGCAGTGTTTTTGGGCAGTAAAACAATGACATTCTCAACATTTTTCACTCTTGAGAAACCAAACGTGAAGGGTATTTCAACCTTTGTATGAGCGTATACACATACAACCCGTCTACACTCCCCAGCTGACAGTGACACACTAATAGTAAGGCAATATTTTTTTTACATTCCCGCATGATCCTCCATCCCGCCATATCCCGGGTCCCTAGGGCCAGGGTTACAATTGGTAAGGCCAGCAATGGCCTTTTCAGCTCTTAACAGTGTTTACTCTAAGGCCCTATTAACACATTTATTACGCACTCAGCTGCCAAATTTACGCACTACATGTACACTCTTTGAACAAGTTATCTTTTAACAATATTTTTGTCTAAATCCAAAACATGAGTAGTTGACATTGGGATGACCCATATTTGACCATGAAATCCCATACCTCATGATTCACAACATAGCAATGGTAAATATTTGTATACTTATTTATTTTTAAGCCGCTACTATGTCATATCGGTCAGCATTACCACCCAGTCGTGCCAAGGCATCCCCTGTGAAGACGCTGCAGCTTCTCCAGAAGAAACTACTGACGGCCGAGACTGAGACCGTCAGCCTCGTCAGGCAATTGTCGGATATGGGGTTTCAGCAACCGTCTACAACAGGGAAGATACACGGTGGTGCACAACATGGGAAGACACAAAAAGGTGATCGATTGTGTTATCAATGCTTACAAATGGTTGTATTGGCGTAATACGCCTGACCCTGATTTTTTATTTCAATTCCACGCGAAGGTGGACAGGACCACTGAATTTTCAAGTTATTCATATCCTAACATATTTAGTATCAAATTAAAGCTTAATGTCTGAATTTTCCAGAAATGAACTTTTATTTCAAAAATGTCAAACCTTCACGCTGTTATCGTGTAATTGCCCAAAAAAAGTTTAAAAAATGAGATCTTAAGTGCTCCTCATCAAAAAGGAATAGAGTACACAGCAAATCTGACGATTGCAAATGACCTCTGTATGATATTTTGTGATTTTTATTTGACTCTGTGAGATCAAATTGAGTAATTTATGGTGTATATACACAGTTCAACAAAAATAAGTTCCCCTTTAGATTATGCCTGATATTTTAAAAATAAGTTACTCCATCGAAACGATTTTTGGCACACATAATGTACGTGTTCACAGTAACACTAGAACGGAGCTATAACTATGCAGGTGTTGTAATGCTTGAATGAGCAAACATTGAATGAAGGAATACCTCATTTCAAAAAAAGTTCAATATCGTGTGTTCCTCCAGTCAATGTGTGCTCATTTTAAGCAGTGCGGTGATCAAGCACAGACCCTGGTTCAAGCTGCTTAACCATCCTCCTTCAATACATCATTTAGCAATTTTTGAATTGATGTATTCCTCCATTCAATCTGTGCTCATTCAAGCATTACAACACCTGCTTAGTTATAGCCCGTTCTAGTGTTGCTGTGGACACGTACATTATGTGTGCCAAAATCGTTTCGATGGAGTAACTCATTTAAAAAATATCAGGCATAATCTAAAGAGGAACTTATACCGTAAATTGTTATTTTGCTAGGTAACACAAAACGTGAGTCTGTGAGACCATTCCTCGCAAGTAACGCCGAGTCTGATGTCCTTGTGAAGAGCTACGACACACTGGTAGCACGTGTATGTCGTGCAGAGAGTCAGATACAGACATTGAAGCTCAATCTGTGTACACTGCAGGCAGAGAAAGATTTATATGGGGATAGTGAAGGACAACTGCATGAGAAGCTGACACAGGTAAATACAGTAGGGTGTGTAGTCCTACACTACAAAAGGATCGGGTCTCTAGCCCTACAATACAGTTTGGATTGGACCAACAGTGGAAAAGGCTCTAGTCCTACCACTACAACTCATCATGAACGTGTAGTTTTGGACAGCGTGTATTTTTTAAGCTCCTCCACACTGTCAAATGCTTTTCGAAAGTCCAAGAAAGCCATATGTAGTAGGATTACCATCATCACGCCTACTATATGTTTTAAGGTAAAAAGGTACCTTGCTTTCTTGGACTTCCAAAAGGCATTTGACACAGTGTGGAGGAGCTTAAAAAGTACACCCAATAGTACACGCTGTCCATAACTACACGTTCATAAACCATGGTGTAGGTTTTAGTACACGCTGTCCATAACTACACATTCATAAACCATGGTGTAGGTTTTAGTACACGCTGTCCATAACTACACATTCATAAACCATGGTGTAGGTTTTAGTACACGCTGTCCATAACTACACATTCATAAACCATGGTGTAGGTTTTGGCCTGGTCTTAATAGGCCTACTATCTGGTTCTGTTATTCTCTGTATCTGTAAAACACAAAGAACAACACATTCATCTTTATATAAAACCTGCATGATGCATGATATTTCATACCAGACTAAATATAGTCTGGTATGTAATATTATGTTGAGGGTAGAAAAAACTAGTCAAATTTGAGGGGGAAATCATTCTCCGCATGCGCCAGGGGATCATACCCTCCAGGCTGTGTGCAAGTCCGAGACTCTACCGACTGAGCTATACGGGTGAGGTTAAAAAAATACATGTTTTTTTTCCAAGTTAAACGCCTGGCAAAAGCAGGGTACAGGATTGTAGCAGCATCATGTTTTATAGAGTGTAGGAGGGTTAGGGTTAACAGAACATGAAAAAGGTGTGTTTTAACCCGAACTCCCAGGCATGTTTTTTGTGAATTAAACTATCAGGGGAGAAAAATGGGTCAAGTTTGAGGGGAAAATGAGTCTCTGCATTCGCTGGGGATCGAACCATGCTGCGTCCCCTCTGAGACTCTACCGACTGAGCTATACGGATGATGTTAAACAAATCATGTTTTTTCCCCAAGTTGAATGCATGGCAGAGCGTGGTACGAGATTGACCGGGCGATTGCGGTACCGTACAGGATTGTGGCAGCATCAGGTTTTTTAGTGTGTAGGAGGGTTTGAATTAATGTCATTCTCTATCAAATATCATTCAACATTATATACTTAACCAAATGTGTTTGGTATTTTTGCATTTCAGTTACGGGATTCTCATGAGCAAGAAGTAAAGAAACTAAATCGAGAGATAGTCCTTGCTAGAAAGGAGTGGAAAGATGCTATTGAGGCAAGGAATATAGCGGAAGAGGGTGCAAGAAGACTGACATCAGCACTAGAGATTGCTACCCAAACTAAGGTTAGGCACAATTTTTTTTTTGTTATGTTGTCCTCGACCGCCCGCTCGTCATTTTAGGGCCGCTCCGATTTTTTTTTTCTTCAGATATATATTTTTTTTTAATCATATTTTTTTAATGAAGCATATTTTTTAATGAAAAAAAATCATATTTTTTTTTCTTCTCCAATTTTTTTTTTCAGTTTGTTTTCCCAGATTTTTTTCAGATTTTTTTTTAAACAGTTTAAATGGCATTGAATATTAAATTAAGTGTTTATAACATATATGTGCGGCTCTTAGAGTGATTTTAACTTCTTGTTGGCTGAACTTTGAGCTTCTGCTGGTAAAAGAAAATTTAAAAAAATTAAAAAAAATCCGCCCACCCGCCCACCCGCCCCTCCTCTCTGAAAGCTGTCGAGGACAACATAACAATTTATTTTTTTGGGCCTTAGCCGTAGTCTAACCAACACTAATAATAATAATAATAATAATAATAATAATAGATGGTACTTATAAGGTGCAAAAATCTTCCAAGGAACTCAGAGCATGCAAATACATACAGCAAACAAACAACAATTAATTCTGTAAATCAGGAAACGTCTGGCGGAAGAAATTAATTTTAGCTGGCTTTTGAACTGAGAGAGTTTTGGGATGTTGCGAAGACTGTCTGGACGCGAATTCCAGACAGCCGATGCAGCACAACGAAATGAGCGTTCACCGGCTGACTTGAGATTAACGCGCGGAGTTATGAGCAATTTTTCCGTAGAAGATCGTACCGAAGACAAAGGCTTGTAAGTGCAAAGCACAGATGAAAGATACGGTGGTATAGAGTACCATCAAAGTGACGGTAAGCCAAAACAGCCAGTTTAAATTGGATGCAAAATTCAACAGGCAGCCACTACTAACCAAGGAGATGCAACCCCTTCCTATGATCTTTTATTAAGCACCCTATTCATATTTTATTTGGTACCACTGTATAGGTTTTAGTCGCCTCTTTCCATTGATACCAAACAAAGTACCGTAAAACACTTAACATTTGTTGGTACTTTATTTCATGAATTACCGAAAGCCAACATTTTCGCGAGGATTTAATTTCGCGAGTCTAAAATGTGACTCAGATTTTAAGCTTTTACCATGGTTTATTTTGCGGGGATATAATTCAACAAATTTAAGGTCCTTGCGAAATTCGCAAAATTAAATACCTCGTGAAATAAAGTGGTTTTACAGTATCAGGGTTCTAGCCAGGACCATTTTAGAACCGGGTAAATTTACTGACGGCGAACGGAGAAAATGTAGCGACGAAGTGCAGTGGATCATGGCATGGGATCCAGAGGCCTTCTTAATGTCTTTTTAGGGTTTTTAATGCACTTTGAGGGTTCCTGCCACATAATTTCTTGTTTTATGAGGCAGTTTAAGGGCAGTGTCAACCCAGCACTTGTTTCAAAAATTGAATTTCATATTTCTCTATTATTTTATACTTTTATATGTATTCTATCATTACCATCATAAGTTACTAATCGGAAGCGATTATTTCCCGTTCTTTTGGGTGATTTTAAATTGTTATTTTAGTAAGTTTGAGTCAGGATAAGGCGCATGGTTATTTGGCGGGAATTTAAGCGGAGTTCCGCGCTTTTCAAATGCTGCGACAGCTGTTCGATCATTGCGTCGCGCGCTGAAACTTCCAGTGCGTAATACCAGACGCGCCGCTTAATATCCGCGACGTAGACGCGAAAAACAAAAGAACGCAAAACAATGTCTAAAAATGTAAACAAAGGCCAATCTTACGATCATTTAAATTTCAGTTTTCTTCCAATTTCTTCACATTGTGACAATATAAATTGAATCTGATAGTTTATTTTGATTGTTCATAATAGTATACTCGCTTTTTAGCTCACACGCCCGTGCATTCCGTGAACATTTAGCTTTAAATGGTGGAAAATGTCACTATTTGTACTAAATCGATGTTTTCTAGAAGTTCAAATTTGAAGGAATTTTACGAATTTTCAGACAACCTAACACAATCAGTTTTTGATTCAAAATTTCAAAATGTCACCAAAAATTTTTAGTTTTGAAAGTATTGACCAAAAAGTGCCAAAAATGTGATTTTTGAGATAAAAAAACATTTTGTTGGCACTTTTTGGTCAATATTTTCAAAACTAAAAATGTTTAAGCCAAACAAAAAAAAGTCCTTCCTAGATAATTGACTTTAGATGATTTTGGTGAAATTTTGAAATTTTGAATCAAAAACTGATTTTGTTAGGTTGTCTGAAAATTGTTGGCGCCAAAAAAGTGATTTTTGGGCAAAAATGTAGAAATCACTATTTTTGGGGAAATTTGATACCAAAAATGGATTCTCCAACTCATTTCATTTGAAAAATTGTATACTTTTATGGACATTACATTATTAGTTTAAAAGTTACAGTGCTTGATAAATTTCATATATTTTGGGTTGACACTTCCCCTAATGATTTTATCATTTTTTAAAATATTTTTTTTAGAGTGCCGGGCGGCCAGCCCAATTCCGGGCCCAGCGCCGGGCGGGCTAGCCCAGTGGTGGACGGGCCCGCCCGGCACCGCCCGTCCTAGCTTGAACCCTGTACAGTATCGACATTCCCCATTGATGATCCAATGCCCAAACAGTGCTCTCATTTGACCAAAATCGTTTTATGACCAAAAATACATAACAGTATAGTCATCGTCACAGCTTTTATTTCATCTTTCATAAAATGTGTCCTACTTATTCTCTTGGAAGATGACATGGGGAAAGATCTTGTTGCAGATAAGCTTTTAATTCTTTTACTTCATCTTTGTACATCTCTATACGCATATAGGTTTCCGGTCTTTGGACCAGACATGGCTGGAGCTCAGCTATAAATCATGCTCCCATTTTTAATTGTGCATTTTGCAACCCTTTGTTTTAAATTTCAGTCTGAAATTGCCATTGAATACGAGGAATTCAAGTCATCTAGGAGTAAACTGAACCGTAGAGTAGCAGAGGTAAGAACAATATGTATTTAACATTGTTTATGATTGGTTAATTTCAGGATATACTCATTTTAATAACCAATCGAAATACAGCTTCTAAAATATTTCACTCCAATCTTTATCAGGAATACACTTATTCTAACAATGTCTCTCATTGGTGCAATAAATGATGTATCCATCTTTCTGACCAATCGACATCGGTTAAAAATATGTGGTCTTAAACCCGGAACAGCAGTTTATTTATATATGTGGGTCTATAAGCATGATTCTAGGGGAACCTATAACTGGACTGAAACTCAATACATCTCAATTCACGCGAGAATCGTTGCAAATGATACAAGCCTAGTCAGTGAAATGAGTAAATAATATAAAGACCCTGACAAACTAGCATAAATGAAATTAACAAAGACCTTAAAAATATATGGTCTCGAACCCGGTCCCGCTCGCTATCACGGTGAAAGATTACCAACTGGACCACAGAGGCTGTGTTTATGTGGGCAACAGTATTCCGAGCGCTAATGTAACGTAAAAGTGGAAATGTTTGTGATACATTTATTTTCACGCTTTTCACGACAACATCAGCAAGCATGAAAATAAAACCGCACAAATGTATTCATTTTGTATGTAGGTCTGTATAAGGAAGATCAAAATCACAAAAATAAAAACAAGCAAAATTGTTGAAAATGTGCAAAGCGCAAAAAATTACACGCGCGAAAATGTCCACTTTTGCAGTCTTGAGTGGCGGAAATACATGTAATCAAATTAATATAGGGATGTAATTTGTGTATTTTCTTTATTAATTTTATAAAGCTGAGAGAAGAATTGGCTCGGGAGATTAGCCTCCGCAGCAGTCTTGAAGAGTCGCATTCTACATTGTTAAATAGGATTCAAGAAATGGAGACTGTGGTAGAGGCAGAGAGACAACAGGTAAGCTGCATATAGGATATGTAATTATGTACTGTGGGCATACTCCGACATTGTACCTCTTGTACAGGGGGTCTCAGAATGAGCGGGCACTTTTTTTGCTTAAGCGCCAGTAAAATATCATGCCTGTATATTTAAAAAAACGATGAAAATGCTACAAAAACCACATATTTGGCTCTCATGCAAAAAAGTTTTTTGAATTCGACCATTGCGTCTTAACCCTAACACTCTTGAGTACTTCAAATTACTACGATGTGGTGTGCTGGTTCCACCAGGCGCAGCAGTTTTTCGATGAAATAATGGCCCCAGGCTATATACTTGGCAAAGTATACTAAGCCAAGCATGGTTGACCCTCGTGGCCCAGTGGATAATCATTTGCCTCTGAACCAAGAGGTCCGGGGTTCGAGCCCCGGGTCTGTGGGGGCCCTTTTTCCCTTCGCTTTTTGGCCGCGAACAAATATTTGTTGTAAAATGTGCCTCAGGGGTTAGGGTTAATGTTACATTAATTTTAGTAGAGTCTGGTATTTTGTGGCCAATCCACAGGATGACAATAACACAGTGTTGTCATGGCTGTGGCTGATTCAGAGATGCCAGAAAGCCCTCTTCATTAGAATACATTGACGAATGTTGTGATAATTGGACCGTTCCATGGATTGGCTTTAAAAAAGAGGGCGCTTTATTAAGATTAGTGTAACGTGATAACGCAATGGTCGATTTTCAATATATTTTTTAATGTTGCAGTTGTGTTTAACCATGCCTAAAAAAATGATGCTCCATGGACAAGTCTGTTTTGCTGAAGTAATGTTCAATGGACCATATCTTGAAAACCACCCAACCAAAATAAATAATTTGTTCAGGGTAGATGCTCCATTACCCATTCTTTGTAATAAAATAAAAAAACACAGATATCAAATTATAGGAAGTGGAAAAATATCACTTTCATTTTGGGTAAACTTTTTATTGGGTCACCCTGTATTTGTGTCGTCGTATATGGTCGCCGATACACGATTCCAAATATGGTACAGCCTATATATCATGAGACCAACGTATATACCAAAACAGCTACGAACCACATTTGATTCTTTACGTGAATTGGCTATTGCTGGACATCCGTGCACTTCAAGTATAATCATGGGATAATTTCAACATTTGAAAAATATTCAAGAGTGTTATTCACCTATTCATATGCTTGCATAACATTAGGTAAAGACACTTTCCAACGACTGTTCTGTTCTACGTCGCGAAGCAGCAAGAGATCGTGAAGAGAAGAAACAAGACGTGTCATATCGGCAGCAACTAGAGCAGGCTCTACAAAAGATGCAATCTCAATCAGGTATTTATTAGGCAAAAAAAACCCAACCCAGTTTCTCGTCCGGGCTTTTTGAAAAAAGGAAGGAGGAGGCCCTTTTTTTTCTTCTTTTTTTCTTTCAAAATGGCGGATCCAAAATGGCGGAATGATTTTCCAACAAAAAATACTCCTGCTTTCGACCTTTTTATCCCCCTGGTTTGTAAAACCAGAAGGGGATTTTGTCATCATGTCAATGTGCGTGCGTATGTGGGGGTGGATGTGTGTATGTGTCTTTTGGTTAGCCTTTTTTTCCAAATGCTGTATCTGTTGAAAGGATGGACGGATTGACTTCAAACCTTCAGTGATAGGTAGGCCATGGTCAAACACTGTAGCTGCTTGTTTGGGGGTCTAATTTGCAAAGGTCATCTGAGGTCAAAGGTCATCTAGAGGTCAAATCGTAAAAGTTGCCCGAATGCTGTATCTGTTGAAAGGATGGACGGATTGACTTCAAACCTTCAGTGATAGGTAGGCCATGGTCAAACACTGTAGCTGCTTGTTTGGGGGTCTAATTTGCAAAGGTCATCTGAGGTCAAAGGTCATTTAGAGGTCAAATAGTAAAAGTTGCCCGATTGACTTCAAACTTGGAGAAAAGAAACATGAACACCGGGTGAACATGTTTAAAATAAATTAGAGGTCATCCAAGGTCATCTGAGGTCAAAGGTCATCCAGAGGTCAAATTTTAAAAGTTGCCCGATTGACGTCAAACTTGGAGACAAGAAACATGAACACCGGGTGAACATGTCTAAAATAAATTAGAGGTCATCTGAGGTCAAAGGTCATCCAGAGGTCAAATCGTAAAAGTTGCCCGATTGACGTCAAACTTGGAGACAAGAAACATGAACACCGGGTGAACATGTCTAAAATAGATTAGAGGTCATCTGAGGTCAAAGGTCATCCAGAGGTCAAATCGTAAAAGTTGCCCGATCGACGTCAAACTTGGAGACAAGAAACATGAACACTGGGTGAACATGTCTAAAATAAATTAGAGGTCATCCAAGGTCATCTGAGGTCAAAGGTCATCCAGAGGTCAAATCGTAAAAGTTGCCCGATTGACGTCAAACTTGGAGACAAGAAACATGAACACCGGGTGAACATGTCTAAAATAAATTAGAGGTCATCTGAGGTCAAAGGTCATCCAGAGGTCAAATCGTAAAAGTTGCCCGATTGACGTCAAACTTGGAGACAAGAAACATGAACACCGGGTGAACATGTCTAAAATAAATTAGAGGTCATCTGAGGTCAAAGGTCATCCAGAGGTCATCCAGAGATCAAATCGTAAAAGTTGCCCGATCGACGTCAAACTTGGAGATAAGAAACATGAACACTGGGGAACATGTCTAAAATAAATTAGAGGTCATCCGAGGTCAACGGTCATTAGAGGTCAACCAAGGTCAAAGGTCAACAAGTGGTTAATTTGTGCAATGAACACCGTGGGAACATGTAAAAAAATAATTAGAGGTCATCTGAGGTCAAAGGTCATCCAGAGGTCAAATCGTTAAAGTTGACTGATTGACCTCAAACTTGGAGAAAAGAAACATGAACACCGGGGGAACATGACCCATATATGACCGTTGACCTCATTTAGTTGATCTCCCAGCCAGGGGGATTCGCAAGTCGTGACTTGCAGTATTTTTTCCAGTTGCTGTTGTTTCTTAAATGACAGTCACCTTTTCTAACACCGTTTTCAGACTTGTATTGGCTACAACTTTGTTGAAAACAAAAAGAAAGACAAAATACAGATGTTTATAAATTTATTTGACTTAACATTGAAAAAAACCGATACCTTTTTTGGTTAAAAAAGTGTTTTGGGGGTTTAAAAAAGAAAAAGAAAGAAAAAAGGAGGCGGCCGGCAAAAAGGAAGCGGGCGGGGACGAGAAACTGGTAAATTTTTTTATTTGGCCTTACTGTAATGCGTCCCGAGACAAATATAACTAAAGGAATAAGAAGTGTCCATTCATACCATTCATGTGCAACGATCCAGGTCTGACACGGCATTGTTATAGTTGATAGCCCATCGATTATAGGTCAATAAATGCATATGTGTTGTTTCGAGAGACATTAGACAAATCAATGCACACGTGCTGATGTTGATGTGCGTGCTATTGTGAGCATATCAACATTTGCGCATGTGCATTGATTTTTCTGATTTTTCGAGAAACAAAACATACGTGTGTATTGACCTAATTCATACACGACACTATCAATCAAAATTCACAATTTGAGCAAAATTTCGATCTATGTAAAAACGAATAAAAAGATGTTAACAAGTTTGCTAACACCTGCAGTGAAAATCGGCGAACCCGCGATTTCTGAACAACTAATCAAAACAAAGCGTGTGGTGCGCGCATTGAACGGCGCACACGCAGAGTGCATTAGACACCTTCAATGCACTCCGCCTATTTAGTTTATTGCTTTCTGATTGGTTCGACACTACTAAAGAGTGTATAAATGATCATCATTCAGTTTAATTTGTAGCACAGCCTCATTATTTGAGTTAGCGCACAAATTTGAATCCAATGTATACATATATTGCGATTTTTCTAAATAACCTGAACATGCTTTATAGTTTGATCAGTTTCAAATTGACAAAGCCTCCTAACTGCAGCGAATGAATAAAGAAGGAGGTGGGCGCGCATGAAGGCAACAAGTGCACTGTGCATAATATGATGGGACGCGTGCGTGTGTGGCCATCTTAAGCGTACGCTTAGATTAATTTTGCGTGCGAAGAGTTAAAACCGAATGTTTCTCGCCAATTTGGAACTGATCAAACTATAGTATGGGATGGTTACAGACTATGAATGGTATGAATGGCCGCTTCTTATCCCTTGAGTCATATTTGTCTCAGAATTCATCTGCGTGCATGTGGTATTATGTCTATAAGCTTCCTAGACATAGTATATCAGTATCTTTTAGCATTCAGGGCGACAAAAAACCCTGTTCTATGGGCAAATAGACCTCGCAGGTAAGAATGGTCAGTTGGGTGTTTTTTGTTTTGTATTGTTGAGATTTTTTTTTTTAATTTTCAGCAATTTTCAAAATTTTCAAAAATTCAATTATTTTCTTCTATTTTAAGGCCCCTTGCAATTAAATGTGAGTTTACTGTTGCGTTTTTGAAAAGCAGGACGAGGTGACTATTTAATATTAATATTGTAATATTTTGGGGTAAAGTCACCTGATTTAATATTGTCGGCGTTGTTTACTATATTATCCAAGGTACGAATACAATTCCAATGCTGTTAATTATGTCCTACCACCACCTACTGCCTTGGCTTTGCATTTTGTTTCTTTTATAAAGGAGTCTACTCATATTTGCATCCCTATTTTGAATATTAATGAGATATTCGATCGATGTTTGTAATTTTTTTTCGTTACGCTAGCTCGGAGAATTTTAAAGATGGCGATCATAAACAAACCTGAAATATTACCCAGAATGCACTAGGAAACTCCAAAGAAGTTCGGCGGTTTTGATGTGACGTCATGCGCTGAAGCGATTGCGCAGTAATCAACTGCCGTGCCTATGAATATGCTTCAAATGCACACATTTCAATACAAAGCGACAGTTGCAAGTTTCGTGCAGAGTTTTTTACTTCCCAGAATTGTTTTCCCAACCCGGAAGTATTGCAATGCGGCTCATCGGCTAATTTTATCGTCAGAAAAGTGTTAAAAAGCTTATGAAAAAGCTGTAAACAATGAAATAATTAAATATTTTAAAAATATTACATATATCACGCGGGTGACTTTTGGAATGCGCGCGGGCAACAGTAAACTCACATTTAATTGCAAGGGGCCTAATCAAAATCTCAAACTTGGTGACAATAATCCTTGGTTAAGGGGACTTAAGATGACCCAGGTGTTCCCAGAGTGACCTCTAGTGACCCCTACATGACCGTCGACCCCATATTTTCAAAACTTTAGAGCTTGACTTGCAGTCTTTTTTAACATAGCTGAGTGAGTGATAAGAATGCAAATATTAATGACATTCTTTGCTTGTTTATATTACAGGGAATACTGAAGTCAAATTGACAGAAATTATTGAAGAAAATAAGGTAATAGAGCATCTATGACAAGACATGATTCTTTGCTGGTTGGAATACTTTTCCCATATTTTTTTATACTAACCTACTTACTTACACAACATTTTGATAATTCCTGAGCACCGACCCCCATTATCACCCAAAAGAATGTTGTTCAAGTGGGTAAGTACAAAGAACTAATACTTTGAGAGTTGGGAAAGGCTTCTGAAAAATCTGTTTTGTATATGGTAAAACTAAGAGCCGCGTGGAAAGTGTTAAGGTTTGAAGTTATGCCAGACTTGTTGTAATGTCTGTTCATTGGGTTGTTTTACTCATATCAATCTACCGCTCCACAAAGGTACCATATAATAACTGTAAAAGTTTAAAAGAAGAGCTGTTGGAAACTGTTTATTCATAACACTACCCCAGTGCTGTCAACTTTTCAGCCACTGAGGATTGTGCCCTGCCGCCTCATCATATTTTTGAGAGGGGGAGGGGGGCTTGTGACGTGGGATCCCCAAACTGCAGTTTGGGGATCCCACGTCACAAGTGTATTGTATCCATGTTCTTCACTTAGGCCAAACAAAGAAGAAGGTCTGTCTCAGAAGCCCGCCCGCATTGGTATGTGAAATGAGATGTGAAAGGGCTAACAATTTTTTTTAATTTTTTTTTGTTAAAAAGTTTAAAAAAGTTCTCTGTAAGCTTGGATTAGGAAAAAAAAATAGAAAAAAAAAAAAAAATCGCACAGCACTTAGCTTATTTGCAAAATGTTTCTGAGACAGACTTTCTTCTTTGTTTGGCATTACAAACTTGTATTTTATCCATGTTCAGGTTCTGGGAGCTAACTTGTCTGGATTGAAGCGGGAAAATGTCAGTCTCCAGCAGCATATGCAGCAGTTACAGAATGACAATGATGAGTTACAAGTGAGTTAAATGAACTGACTGTCAAATCAAGTTAGTGGCTAAGCATTTCAGTACATTTTGAAAATGCTAGTGCATGGCATAATGAAATATATTAACAAGGTGTCTCAAAAATAAGGACGCCCATGGTTAATTAAACTGATGTAAGGCTAAAAAATAAAAAAGTGCACTTGAGTTTTACTCATTTAAATTTTTGTTTAGAAAAATTGGAAAAACTCTATTGTTAGGGTGCCCTCTTTTGTCGTAACATGATTCAAGATGGTGACATGGCAAACATGGCAGTTATGATGCGGTCAAAGCCAAAGAGAGATTTTGGACTACGGCAACAGAAAATTACCTTTAAATTATATACATGTTTTTCGGGGGTTTCCATATTTTATTGTTAGATATAAATCATGATTTAAATACTGAAAATGGAAATCAATAAATGATATCTGAATATATTACAGTATTATCATGTATAGGGCCGTGTGTTTTAAGCTCACCACCCGAAAAGGGTGGCGGCGTTGCATTTTCAGTGACGAATCATCCGTGGCTCTCTATTAAGCCCATACATCTAGCTACATTGTATGAATAAATCAGGTTTTTATATCACTGTTTGGCTGAGATATGGTTGATTATACATAGAAATAATAGGCATATACGACGGGTATTAAACAAATTATAAATATTTTAAACAGGTTCGCCGTCGGGGTAGAAAAGAGACAATAATGGGTAAACGATCTCGCCCGGGAATCGAACCCAGGATCTGTTGATTGCTTGTCAACTGCCTTGTCCATTGGGCCACAAGACCTCGCATGGTAAAGCATCTGAAATTCAAACCTAAGCGATCTCGTTTCCCAGTCTCCTGCCACAAGTATTACCCGGAGTAGCTCGGGCCTATACAAGTGTAAATCAAGTGCCGTCCTCCCTGTAGAGGGAAAATACATAGAAATAATAGGCATATACGACGGTATTAAACAAATTATAAATATTTTAAACAGGTTCGCCGTCGGGGTAGAAAAGAGACAATAATGGGAAAACGATCTCGCCCGGGAATCGAACCCATGGTTGATTATATTTCGAAAGTCAAGGGTGGCGGCGGTGTACAAGCTCTATGGGAATATGGAAAATGTTCCCAATTCAACGATCAATTTACAATAACTCCTTATCCCTGTATGGTACAAGCATGACCTTGGTCTCATTTTAAAGATTGTTTTATATTCTACAAGACTCTATTTCAACAAAGGCGCTAACTATTATGTAACAACGCTTAATCATGAATCGATTGGATTGTCCTTGTTTTATTTATTAATGCTTTCTTTATTGAGGGTAATATGCTTCAGTGACTTGCACTGCTTTCCAAGCAGGCCCTCATTTCGATACATACATAAATACATCAAAATAACAAATAACAGTGTTTAAATATAATACAATTTATAATACAAATTATTCAATTATGATACAGTGGAAATATAGGATTTGAATTGACCGAGTGACATATTTTCTAACTCGATACGTATAGATGGTGATAAATTGTTCCACAGATGACCAGATCTGTAAAGAAAAGTGCGCATACCAGAATTTGAGTTGATTTTAGGAATAATTAAAGTATTACTTGAATGATTCCTGGTAGTATGATTGTGATAGTTATGTACAAATTCAAAATTAGATGATAAATAGGTTGGACTTATATCTTTTAAACATTTGAATAAAATAATAAGTATTTGAATTTTCCATCTATCACTTAGTTTTGCCCAATGAAGTAAGTTCATCATGTCATTTATTGGTGTTCTGATATCAGCAGATAATATTGTTCTGGCTAAACGGTTGTGTAAGACTTGAAGTCTTGCTTGATATGTATTTGAACAGTTGGACCATACTGGGCTGGCATAATCAAAATGAGGAATCACAAGAGCATTGGATAACATCACAAGAGTTGGATGTGGAAGAAAATGCTTTACACGTCGAATAACACCAATTCTCCTGGAAACATTTTTTGCTAAGTAATCTATATGTGATAACCAAGACATGGTACTATCAAATTTGACACCGAGATATTTAAATTCACTAACCATTTCAATCATAGCATCGTTATAGGTAAGTGAAATATCATTAAATCTATCTAACATGTTTCTGGTACCAAATAGCATAACTTTGGTCTTATTGATATTTAATGTAAGTTTGTTTGCCTTCAACCAATTAGCAACTAGATCTAGGTTTGATGTCAAAGAAGTTGAAAGTTCATCAGGACATTTTGATCTAATTAATAAAGTGGTGTCGTCAGCATACATTTTAGTTATACAATTTACAGCATTTGGTAAACAATTGACAAATAAAATAAATAACAGAGGTCCTAATATTGACCCTTGTGGAACACCAATATTTATATGCTCAAACTCTGAAAGATTAGAATTAACATTTACAGCCTGTGATCTATTACTGAGATAAGATTTAAACCATGAAAGCTCAATACCATCAACACCATACCTTTTTAATTTATCAATTAGCACTTTATGGTTGACAGTATCAAACGCTTTCTTTAAATCAAGAAAAATGGCACCTGTGACATAACCATTATCCATATTATTGAGAATAAAATCTTGTACATCTAGTAGTGTTGTTGTTGTTGAGTGATTTGCACGAAAACCAGATTGAGCACTTGATAGAATACCCTTAGTACTAACATACTTATACAGTTGGTTATGAACAGCTCTTTCAATGATTTTTGACACTATTGGCAGCACTGAAATTGGCCTATAGTTACCAACATCTGATTTATCCCCTGATTTATAAATAGGTGTAACCTTTGCCCTTTTCCAGTCATCAGGAAAAACAGAGCTTCTCAGTGACAAATTACAAATAAAAGCAAGAGATTTTGAAATATAGGGTGCACCTAGTTTGAGAAACTTAACACTAAATTGATCTAACCCTGCTGACTTATCATTATTCATATTATGAATTTGATTATAAACAAATTCAGGTGTAATATCATAAAACTTAAATTTATCATTAGATGTATTATTAATATCATTGTTAATCCCAGAACATGAATCATTACATGGACAGTTATTATTTACATCATTATCAAACTTCTCACCAAGTTTTTCCCCTATAGAAGTAAAATATTTGTTGAATGCATTAGCTGTATCCTTTGAACTAGGTGAGCCATCATCAGAATAAACTATGTTACTTGGTACAGGTGAAGACTTGTTTGGAATTATTTTCTTGATTACTTTCCATAAGTTTTTACTATTATGAATATTATTATTAACTGCATCATTATAATAATTTTTCTTAAGATGATATTTCATATTGTTAACTTTATTTCTTAGACTCTTTGCTTTGTCCCAATATATTTGCTCATTAGTTTTATGAGCTTTGGCATAATAATAGTCCCTATCTTTAGAAAACTTGAGAAAGTCATAATTGACCCACTCAGGAAGGTGACCCTTAATCCTCCTTTCTTTGAATGGAGCATGAGTGTCACATATGTCAGTGAATAGTGATTGCCACTTAGCAAGTGCAGTGTTAACATCCTCAATATAAATTATTTGATCCCAATCAATATTTTGTACAGAGTTAGTAAAGTTTGTCTCATTGAAGTTTTTAAAGCTTCTGGATTTTACGGTCCTTGGTGGGAGTTTAATTTGCTTATGTTTACGTACTACATATATCAATGAATGGTCACTAAGGCCTAAACTATGAACGCCAGAATTTATAACGAGCTCAGGACGAGAAACAAAAATTAGATCAATGATGGTTTGACTAACATCTGTAATTCTAGTATAGTTACATATCAATTGAGTCATGTGGTTATTTTGCGCTAAAGTACTTACTTTCTTAGATTTACATGAATCACAGAGATCTAAATTAAAATCGCCAAGAATGTATACATCATCATAAATAGAATTGCACTCATGAAAAACTAGATCAAGTTTATCTACATAGTCAACATTAGCACTTGGAGGACGATAAACGGTACCGATAAGAATTGGTTTAGTTTTAGGCAAATTGACTTCAATCCAAATTGCCTCAATATCATTGTTAAGAAGATCAATGTTTTGTTTAAATGAAATTTCCTCCTTAACATAACATACAATACCACCATGAGATACACCATTATTTCTATCTAAACGACATATATTGTAACCATTGATTTTTATATCAGAGTTATCAACCTCATCATCTAACCAGGTTTCAGTTAAGCATAGAACATGTATTTGGTTATCATGTAAAAGAAGGTTAATGTAATCAATTTTATTAATTATACTCTGAATATTTACATGAACAATTTTGAGTCCCTTTTGTAGTTTACAGTTTAAGTCAATGAAACGGTCATTAAATGGAAGCTCATTATTGCACATTTTAAAGAAACAATCATTGCAGAACCAATTTTTAGTCTGCTGAAACTCAGGAATATCAATACAATTTAAATGAAAGTCTAGTGTACAATTATTACAAGTTACAAAATCATTAAATTTAACAATTTTGCGTGTGCATTCACCACAGAAGATTTTTGAATAGACATCACTGTATGTATTGATATTATTATCATTATGTTCATTGTCTATAGTTTTTCTAGACCTCTTTTCATTTGTGTAATATTTATCTATGTCTTTGGTTGATGTCTGTACATCATAGGGTGTGAAGCAGAGTCAATCGCTCTCCTCAAATTGTTCACTAATCGTCCGAGACCGCGATTATTGAGATGCACACTGTCCCAATATAAGTCTTGTCTGATGAAGTCTCCTTCACCGACAAAAGACGCGACATGGTCTGCAAAGGACACACGTGTACTCAGGATGCAATTTTCCGCGAATGTAGTGTTCAGTTCACTTATAATGTTATTTGCAACATTTTGCCTTGACAGAGGGATGAGACGTGGGAGGATACCCGACACAATGATATGGGCGGATGGGAATTTCTTGAGTGCTGTATTGATCAAGGACCTGGACTTCTGCTCACAGGCTTTAGTTGCTTCTCGCATAATGTTGTTGGTCCAGGCCTGCAAAATGATGTACTTAGGGGAGTCTTTATATTCACATTCTGTGACAAGTCTTTCAACATCGACAATTGTTGCGCCACTTTCGGCATACACTTTACATGTCCTACCTTTGTAGAATCGCTGTTCGTCGATCCTCTTACATATAGAGTTGCTAAATATTAATATCTGTGGACATGGGGGTGCTGCGGCAGTTGGTGATGGCTTGACATTAGCGCTGGTTCTATTTGATAGTGATTTTTTCTTTGGCGTAGACTTTGTAGCTTTTGGTGCTGTAAATGTAGGTGTTGCTGGAGTCACTTTAACACTAACAGTATCTGGAGCTTGCGTCAATTCATCAGTGAGAATACTGAAGGGGTTCGAGGAGATTGTGGCAGTTGGGGCATTTTGGCTTTCTCTCTATTCGCTACACAGTGAACTTGCCCTAATTCATTGGTTTTATGTCAATGACTATAGCAAAAAAAAGTATTCAACCGATTATAGCAAAAGTATACATTTTTGGAAAGCTCTCAAATAGGGGAACTCAAAAATGCAGTTTAAATCAGGATAGGATTTATACCCAATTTATTTTATTTGTAAATATGAAACTTTCGGGCTCATTCACATCCCGATATAGTATATCTCAACTAAGTAAGCCTTGACAATCTTGATGTTTTTTTACATTTTGTTAATCACAACATGTTAGCATAGGTCCTATCAAAATTCCAATAGCATATTTGGATTCCTTGTGAGATTTCCGTTCAGATAATATATACTTTGTATGGGGTAGACCAAGTAGATATGGCTATATTATATATTATGCCCCCCCCCCCCCCCCCCCGACAGAAAAAAATCCTTAAAACACCCTTACAATGCCCTTTGTGCCCCCGTCCCAAGCCCTATTGTGCCCCCGCCCCATCCATTCTCCGGATGTAGTGTGTATAGGCATTATGACAACTTACATGGACTATTTTTCGAGCACTTTTAGTGTAAAACATGCCCTGACCCCCCACCCCCCCCCCCCCCCCCCCCACCCCACCTCTACTGCTTCTGGATAATACTGGATTCGAATAGCGCGCTCACTCAAACAATGAGGTCGTGCTAAAAACTGAATGATGATAATCGATTGGCGATTGACTAAACAATCTCCGCACCGGACCTTGTGCACAGTGATGAATAGCTGTAGTGCCGTGCTTCCTATCTCTTCAGTTATATTAGTCTCGGGTACAAGACAAGCCACATTGATGACTTGTATGTTAAATCTTGAATAATAGTCAACTTTATGAGTTTTTATTTGATACATACATAATTTTTACTCACACTGCTGTTTCATCAATCATAACATATACATGCCCGTTAACATTGCCTTTACGGTCTAAACAACTAAACAAAGAATTTCCAATGATGGTGTACAGGAATGGATTGAGAGCGGAATTTATCGGAAATACAAAACCAATTATCCACGCAAAAACGTCGGGAGAAACCTCTACTGCTTCTGTCTGCACCATGATCCCGATCCCAACGATTGGCAACCAGCAAATCAAATCGGTCAGCGTGATCAGTCCCATTTTGAAAGCCATTCTCAGATCAGTTTTTAATCGGGACATGTTTGATCTTCGTATTTGAATGAATAAACTGATATAACATACCGCAACAGTAATGCAGCAGAAGAAATTGACTCCGAGAAATATGGCAATTGAATATGTAGGGCTTAGATGGCTACCAACTTTTTCATTTATATAGAATGTCAACAATTCATCATGTCTATTAATTTTGTCATATGAGATTGTCATATTGCCTAATGTTTTATGGGTTAATAACCTTCTGGCCAGTGGTAACCCTATACATACTTCAGAAAATTGATAAACATGGTGATCTGTTTCCAACCCAATTCCTAATGAACTTAAAACCAGTGCAAGTATCCACACCAATATTGTAACAAGTGTTTTCGACCTTGTGTTGTCAAAAACAGTTTCCGACTCACAACGGTATTTCTGAAGGCCCAAAATCTGTCAATACCTATCAAAAGAATAAAGAATAGGGAGGATTCACTTGAAAGGATCGATAGAAAACCTGATAATTTACACATTGCATGACCCCTCCAATGATCAGCTTCAATAGGAAAATAGTGTTTAAAGTACTGATCAACTGATGCGATTATAAGCATATACACCCCCATGAGAAAATCTGCAGCGGCAAGGTTGGTTATGAATAGAACTTGTTTTTGGTAATCGGTTTGTTCTTTTCCCTTTGTTAGTTTCCGACAACCCCATATCAGAACATATGTGTTAGCAAATAACGCAAATACACCAATGATCCACATGGAATACTTGATCATTGTATTTGGTAGAAGGTCACCACAAGTCATGTATTCTGATTTTGGTTCTATTGGTATACATCGAGGTCCTGATAATTATTGAGTCTATAAAACAGCATGATGCTGGACTATCTACTCTTAATGTAGTAGCATTTGAAAGTCCAGCGAAAGACTCTGACGTTATTTTTGAAAGTGGATTATCTCGAAGATTGATATACTTTGTTGTGTCGGTTTGATTTTCAAATGCATATGGTTGAATTACTTTTATTTGGTTATTGCTAAGGTCAAATGCCACAAGCTTATTTAATTCAGAGAAGGAGGCATCAATATATGATATATTGTTACTACGTAAACCTAAAACTTGCAATTTATTACAGTCTCTAAGACTTATCAAAGCCGAAGACATCAATAAGTTATTGGCTAAAAAGAGACTATGTAAATTCACCAGATTCCTGAATACTCCACTTTTTAATATCATTAATTTGTTATCGTCTAAACCTAAATCAGATAAGGCCACCAAACCTTGAAATGTATCAATATGGAGATTGGTTAACTGGTTATTACCCAAGTTCAGATTTGTTAGTTTACCAAGATTCCTTAATAAACCCGGTTGTAATGTTATCAATTTGTTATTTTGCAGCCGCAGATCAGATAAGTTAACTAACTCCTTGAATATATCCACATGCAGATTGGATAACTGGTTATCATACAGGGATAGCAGTGTTAATTTACTAAGATTCCTTAATAAACCTGGTCGTAATGTTGTCAATATGTTCTTATGCAGCTGCAAATCAGTTAAGTCAACTAACCTCTGGAATGTATCTACATGGAGATTGGATAACTGGTTATCATACAGGGATAGCTGTGTTAATTTACTGAGGTTCCAAAATAAACCCAATTGTATCAATGTGTTATTATGCAGCCACAATTCAGATAAGTTAACCAATCCCTTGAATGTATCTACATGCAGATTGGATAACTGGTTATCATACAGGGATAGCAGTGTTACTTTACTTAGATTCCCAAATAAACCTGGTTGTAATGTTGTCAGTGTGTTAGCATGCAGCACTAATTCAGATAAGTTAACTAACCCCTTGAACGTATCTACATGGAGTTCCGATAACTTGTTTTCATATAACATCAGTTGTTTTAATGCACTTAGATTCTTAAATAAACCTGGTTGTAATGCTGTCAATGTGTTATCATTCAGCTGAAAATCAGTTAAGTCAACTAACCCCTCAAATATATCTACATGGAGATTGGATAACTGGTTATTATGCAAGAATAGCTGTGTTAATTTACTGAGATTTCTAAATATACCTAGTTGTAATGTTGTCAAGATGTTATTATTCAGCCGCAAATCAGTTAAGTTAACTAACCCCTTGAATGTATCTACATGGAGATTGGATAACTGGTTAATATGCAAGGATAGCTGTGTTAATTTACTGAGATTCCTAAATATACCTGGTTGTAATGTTGTCAATGTGTTATTATGCAGCACTAATTTAGATAAGTTAACTAATTCCTGGAATATATCTACATGGAGACTGGATAACTGGTTCTCATACAAGTAGAGTCTTTTTAGTCGCCCAAGATCCCCAAAGATACCAGGTCCTAATGTTGTTAGTCGGTTACTATCCAGATATAGCACAGATAAGTGATGTAATCCTTGAAACTGATCAACATGGAGAGATGTCAATTGATTTCCATACAAATGTAGATTTTGCAACTGGGCACAATCCCAGAATGCACCTGGTACCAGTGTTTCTAGAACATTTCCATTCAGTGATAGGTCCAACAAGTTAACCAACCCTTTGAATAGATCTTTGTTAAGATGAGATAATTTGTTATTGGCCAGATTGAGGTGTGCCAATTGAACCAGATTCTGGAATGCGCTGGAATTTGTGGCATTTTGAAACTTGAAAATTTGATTCCCATGCAATGATAAATGTGTCATATTCTTAAGGCTCTTGAACGTATCTATACCTATATTAGCAATTCTGTTTTCAGAAAGGTCAAGGAAATACAAATTCTTCAAATCATGAAAGATATGTTGGTCTAGTTGAACTAGAATGTTGTCAGATAAGGACAAAGCTTGAATTAGCATTAAATTGGAGAATGTTGATGGCTCAATGGTTGAAATTTCATTTTCCGATAAATAAAGTACTTCCATGCTAGTAATACCTTCAAACATCCCACCTGTTAAGACCGATAACATATTATTGTTAAGAAACAATTGCCTTAGGCTATTTAGACCCGAGAATGAACTAGAGTTTATATACAGCAGCTTATTGTAAGAAAGGTCAAGTACTTGCAGATGAGATAAACCTTCAAAGTTTCCTCGAAGAAGACTGGAGATGTGATTGTGGTCCAACAGTAGAATATTGAAGTTGGAAAAGTTCCCGAAGCTTCCTAGACTAACCAGTTGTCTAGCACTTCCATCGAGAGCAGATGTGTTGACTTGGAATTCAGTTGACGATGCTTCATAGATGAGAAGTGTTTTCTCCAGTTGTCTGCCATCGAAACACTCTGTTACAAATTGGTTGAAGTTCAAACTACAGGCACACCCATGGGGGCATTTGGGATATTCAGCCACTTGTATGTTTCCATTTTGCGACAGACCAAAATCTGGTATATATGAAGTGGTCTGACTAGATGCAGGGAATATTGGCTTCAAAGTTGGATGAAGGATAGTCAGATGTTGGTATTGTTCAATGCGCTGGTGATGAGCGATATTGTACACATTAGTATGTCTTTCAACTCGTCCACATGTCTTCATCAGATCGATGTCATGCGTAACATTCTGATATGCCATACAATCTGATGGGTCCAGTCCATTCTGCAAGTTGCTGCTATCACCAGATCTGACAGCAAGCAGTTTGATTTTGGATCCTACATTGGTGTTTATTTCCAGATTCGCGCTGTTGATAGTCATACTACAGGAGCTTTGACTTGGTCCCATCACTGCTATGATGTCATTCCGACATTCCTTATTAGTTGAGTTAGGCCGCACATAGAAATAGTTATAAATAGACCAGTCAGACTGCGCTTGCAACACACTTAGTTGAACTTCAAAACCAGGTGGGGCATAGACATGGACACTGCATTGTTGATTTTCAAATGATGTAAGCGTTGTAGGATTAAGAATCTGGTTTCTTGCTAGAGTTACATATCGATTGGGGCAATGTGTGGCATTGTCCGTCATACTATTGCTTCCATTTTCAGTGTTCGAATCCAAATGATGAGAATAGGTCAGATTGCCTACTTCTACTTTTGAAGAGTTGTCAGTAGCTGTAACCACTAAAGCTTCTGTTTTGTTATGTGGAGAGTCTATATATAGCGAATTAGACACATTCGCTGAAGCCTCGGTTTTGTTACGTAGAGTGTCTATATATGGCGAGCCAGACACATTCGCTGAAGCCTCGGTATTGTTACGTGGAGTGTCTATATATGGCGAGCCAGACACATTCGCTGAAGCCTCGGTATTGTTACGTGGAGTGTCTATATATGGCGAGCCAGACACATTCGCTGAAGCCTCGGTATTGTTACGTGGAGTGTCTATATATGGCGAGCCAGACACATTCGCTGAAGCCTCGGTATTGTTACGTGGAGTGTCTATATATGGTGAGCCAGACACATTCGCTGAAGCCTCGGTATTGTTACGTGGAGTGTCTATATATGGCGAGCCAGACACATTCGCTGAAGCCTCGGTATTGTTACGTGGAGTGTCTATATATGGCGAGCCAGACACATTCGCTGAAGCCTCGGTATTGTTACGTGGAGTGTCTATATATGGTGAGCCAGACACATTCGCTGAAGCCTCGGTATTATTACGTGGAGTGTCTATATATGGTGAGCCAGACACATTCGCTGAAGCCTCTCTATCTTGTCTACTTGACACAGAATGTGCAGTTGGAATGCCAGACATGACATAGACTAGTATACAGAGTGAAGTGAGAATCCACATATTAGACAAATATTTAGCCCCCATATTGGCTGGACAAATAAATTCACCTTAATGTTTAGCGAGCAATTTCTTTCAACGGAAGCAAGGTGTGGTCAACTGAGGCGTGAAATCGTTTCACACAACACAGGTCCATTTTATTAATAGTATTCTATGCTTTCTTTGTGTCCTTTTCCATTCATTGCACACATTAACCTAACCTCATCGGTCATACCTGGTCTGGGTTAGCTACAGTGTTGCCATACCGTGGCTAGGCCACATAATTGGGCTACTTTTTACCCCTATGCCGCAGCCAAAACAAGTGGGCAACCATTGTATTTTCTGTGGGCTCAACGGAAATTGGGCTACTTTTTTTGTGGTGGCTGCCTAGAGGGCACTTGCACCTCGGTTTGGGACAAATTTATATTTGAATAAAAATTATTAACAAATAATCAAGCACAGTTCTACGGATGACTAGTTCAATCCCATTTCAATAATCTAACTAAACTGCTCAAAAAAAGTTTGTAAATTTGTTTTCAATCGCCTTTTTTAAAAGTATTTGTTGATATATTCATAATGTGTTTCATATCAATGTAAAGCTGATGTGTTCCCCTATCTAACGATACCTCATGTGTAGCAATCCCTTGTTTCCAGGCCTTGTAATAAGAAATGAAAAGGGCAGGCAATTAAAGGCAATTTGAAAGGGGCACCAACTTTATCCAAGGCCATTATGTACTTTTGAATGGAGTGAAAACAGCCAGAAATTGAGGGCACCAAGGCTACTAGGTGGGGCATCGAAGGCAATGGCCTAAGGCAATGGCCTTCGATGCCTTCGATTAATTCAAACCCTGTTTGTTTCAGTGCTTAGCCACCAGCTTGTGAATGTGGGGAAGTCTCAATCAAAATAGGCCAAATTCAACACTTTTCGTGTTGAAGAGAACAACTCTGTTCACTGTTTAATGAAGTAAATATTATGAAGTGTTGAAAACGCTGTTTAAAACTGTTGAACAATTGTTGCTGTTCATGCAAAACTTGTTTAAGCACCCTCTTGAAGAACCCTCATTGTTTAAAACTGTTTTAACAGCTTAAAAACAACATTTTTGCTGTGTTGTAGAGAGATGCTCTTTTGACTTTTGTGGACAAAATAGTGATGATTTTTTATGATTTTGGCACATTCAGATTGAGTGGTCCCCCTATTCTCAATCACATGGCTGTACTCTGAGACATGCTCATATTGTGCCGCATGTCACCTGAAAGCAGATGTGTTCATCTTTCCATTGATTCCAAATATGTAGCAATCATTTGTTTTCAGTGCTAGGGAATACAGGGTTTAACAAAAAAAGGTATACAATTTTGAAAATATTATTACAAATATTTCTAATGTCATTATTGTGTACGAAATTGGGTAACCAAGCGTGAAATATCTTAAAGAAACTTATATTTCAAGCTTCATTGCCCAGTTGTGTACGATTTGCCAATGTTTACCTCTAAAAAACCAGTTAATTCATATGTTCACACTATGATTCATTCATTTTAACTTCTCTGTGATTCTGCTACTTTAAGAGGCAAAGTGGCCCAAGTCATTTTACGACTAGTTTAGACAATTGTTCACTGCTTTGCGATTATACCACCGATTTAAATGAAATAAAGTTTATTTCAAAGCTGAAGACATTTCCTTTGCAAGCAAAGAACTATGGTAGAATATTTGTTATAATATTTTCGAAATTGTATAACTTTTTTTTGTTACACCCTGTATGGGTGGTCTTTATTTAAATACCAACATCATCACTATTTTGTCCTAAAAGACAATAGAGCATCTCTCTACAACACAGAAAAAAAATTAGTTTAACCATTTTAAAGTACAGGGCTCTTAGCCCGCTTTACAAGTTTTTGCGTATTGAAACATTCGTTTAAGCAGGGTACTTGAACAATGACAGTTGTTTTAAAGGGTTACACTGTTTTTATAGTGTATCTGTCACATAAATACAATTCAATGAATTATTCTTTTGTGCACGAAATAGTGGTGAATTTGACACATTTTGAATGAGACCTCCCCACATTCACAAGCAGTTGGCTCAGCACTGAAACAAGGGATTGCTACGCATGAGGTATCGTTGGAAAGGGGAACACATCAGCTCTTCATTGTGAATATATCACGACATTTTTGACAATTGACGATTGAAAACAAATTCCAAACTTTTTTTGAGCAGTTTATGAATCTGAAAATGGTGTGGTGGTGTTTGTGTGTTTGTTTGTTATCCCTCAGTACTCCGTCCGTTTTGATGAAAGTGTCGCCTAATTCGCATGAAAGATAGAGGAAATAGCAGGAAGAGTGTTATAAAGTAATTTGCAGTGAAATTGGTTAACAATTGGCTCCAAAAACAGCACATAAAAATGCTTGAATTTGGTTCAAAAATGCCTCTAGAATTGCATGATATAATGCTTTACGCGTACTGCCGCATAATCATACCATGGTTAAGCGTCGCGTGCATGTTTGCTTAAGGGCACGCTGTCGCAGCACTATTATACACACACGGATCTGTCCGGGCCGGCAAATAAGCCACACAGGAAATGGTTTAGGATAGGCCTAGGGGTTATATTTAATAGTAATGTGGTATAGTACCGTCGATTGGGGTTAAACCACTGGAAATGGTTTAGGATATATAGGAGGCCATGGGATTATATAAAATGTTGTATAAGTACCATTTTGTGGGGGTTAAATAAAGCAACCTGGTTTGATGTATAGGGTGGTATAAATTTAAGCCATTTAAGCCATGGGACCAGGGTTCATGAATAATGCGGTTTGAGAGGTAGGGGTTAACAAAGTAAGCCACATGAAATGGTTTAGAATATGCTTAGGGTTTCTAATTTATGATGTGGTATAAGTATCGTAGGATGGACGGGGGTTAATAAACAATCTGGTTTGTGGGTAGTAGGTAATGAAGTAAGGTGGTATAAGCCATAAGCCATGGGACCGGAGGTTACAGAAGTAATCTGGTTTGACTAAAGGGAGTTAATAAAGTAATTTGGCATAACCATAGATTTATAAATATATTATAGGTATAATGCATGGGAGGGCCATGAGGTAATGAAATAATATGGTTAGTCAAAAAACCATGGGGTATAGATTGCGGATGGTGTTAATAAAGTATGGTATAAGCCACGAATCTTGCCGATTCGTTGGAAATTGGCAACAACAAAAAAAATGCTTTCAAATTTAAATTCAAGAATAGAGGGCGTCACTTGGAAAATATTGTATAATATGACTTTAATAGGTATGTACGGTTATAGGGGAACATATCACTCTGTGTAAAAATTCATAATTGTAACAAGTATTTGTCATGTTTGGTATCAAACAAATTTCTCAAGTCTCAGCTTTATAAATCCCGATTTATTGTTTCTATGATGATTTTGAAACTATTTGTCATGGGTGTTCTTACTTTTGGAACACCTTGTACCTTCAATGTTTTGACCAAAGAAGATAATAAAAGCTGGGTTACTTGTTTCAAAATTAAAGTTAAAACTTCAAATTCCCGAAACGTAGTACTACTGAAAATCATGTTTAAATTGCTTTCTGGCCATGTGTTTTGAACTGACCATCCAAAAAGGGTGGCGGCGTTGCATTTTTTGGTGACGAATCATCCATCTCTCTCTATTAACTCAACAACTAAATGTGGTAGAGCTATGGTTTAGGTGTCATTTGAAAGCTTATTTATCTAGCTACAATGTGTGAATAAATCAGGTATTTCTATAACTGTTTGGCTGAGATATGATTATATTTCGAAAGTCAGGGGTGGCGGCGGTGGCGTTGTGTACAATCTCTATGGGGAAAAATCGAAAATGCTCCCAATTCTACGTTCAAATTACAATCACTCCTTATCTCTGTATGGTACAAACATGATTTTGCTCTCATTTTATAGATTGTTTTATATTCTATAAGTATCTGTTTCAACAAACATGTCAACTATTATGTAACAATTGTAATCACAAATTGATTGCATTCTCCTTGGCTGTTTCCCTATTCACTACACAGTGTACTTGGAAAGCTCTCAAATAGGGGAATTCAAAAATCCTGCTTAAATCAGGATAGGGTGAATAGCCAAAAAAATACATGTGAAAACTCTAATAAATATGAAATGTAAACGTTTGCGCTCATTTACTTCCCAATATAGTATATTTCAACAAGTTACCCTTGACAACCATTATGTTCTGATGGGTAAATTGCATGAGGAACTAATATGCACAGTAAAATGATGATTGGGATAGGAATAAAAAAAATATTGAGCTTTAGTCAAAATATGATAAAAAAATGATATTCTTTGAACATTCTTAATCACAAGATGTTACCATTAGGTCCTATATGCAAATTCCAATCGCATATTTGGATTCCTTGTGAGATTACCTTTCAGAAAATATATACCTTTTATGGGTAGTTATTGCGATATGCTAATTCCAATCTCAGATGGTGTAAAATGTAAAAATCTGGACATGCAACAGGAAGGGTGGCGAGTTCAAAACACATGGCCGTCTGTCAGAAGACAATCACATTGTTTTTTCTTCAAGATGTAACCTATGATGTAATGCCTTGCATGGTTTTTAATTTCCTTTTTGAGAGTTTTTATTTGAGACACATTGTAAGGCATAAGGTATATGTTGGTGTTTTTAAAAATACAAAAAACATTCACAGTTGCCTCATATGCCTCGCATTTCTTATGTGTATATTGTTTTTGAGTTTGTTTGAACATATTTTTATTCCTTCAGAGAATACAAGCCACTGCAAAGGTAGAAGAAAAGTCCATGGAAACAGACAGAACATCTTTCCAAGTTGAGCTTCAAAAGCTGCGAAATGCCAACGGCATGGCGCAACAAAAACGGTAATTATTGTTGAGGCTGAAATAGAGGACTGCTGGTGAAATTAGTGATTTGATTTAGAGTTAACTTTTAACCCCCCCCCAAAAAAAAGCTTATAATTGTGACCAGTATAAAGGAAATAATAGAACAAATATGCTTCTTCAAATCACATCTTATGATTACAAAGTCCAATTACCTTCAACATGGTATCATTTCAAAGCTTAAAACGTGCTCTTTCAAGTCATACCAATAACTCAGATTTGACTCAGGCCTCCAACATGTCCATTTTGATGTGACGGGTCACCATATCATGAAACATTAATGCTTTGTTTCTCACAAATAATTAAGGATTAACAATTGGACAATTAGTTGATTGATTGATTGATTGATTGATTGATTGATTGATTGATTGATTGATTGATTGATTGATTGATTGATTGATTGATTGATTGATTGATTGATTGATTGGTTGATTGGTTGGTTGATTGATTGATTGATTGATTGATTGATTGATTGATTGATTGATTGATTGATTGATTGATTGATTGATTGATTGATTGATTGATTGATTGATTGATTGATTGATTGATTGATTGATTGATTGATTGATTGATTGATTGATTGATTGATTGATTGATTGATTGATTGATTGATTGATTGATTGATTGATTGATTGATTGATTGGTTGATTGGTTGATTAGTTGATTGGTTGATTGGTTGATTGATTGATTGATTGATTGATTGATTGATTGATTGATTGATTGATTGATTGATTGATTGATTGATTGATTGATTGATTGATTGATTGATTGATTGATTGATTGATTGATTGATTGATTGATTGATTTTATTTTTTTGTAATATAGGAGTCAGCTTGAAGTTGAGTTAACCAGTATTAAGACAAGTTTTGGTAACCAAGCCCAGGAATACAAGGCCCAGATACAGATACTGGTAGGTTTATGAATAAACCCAACTACTCTTATAGCTTTATTAGTACCAAATAGAAAAGTCTTTTGTATAAGTTTCAAAATATTGTAAACAAATTGATCACCATTCTGATTGATATACATAACGTTTGATTACCCTCCTTTGAATGACATACATAATAAATGGTGAAACATTTTCTGACTTGAAAGGTATTGTTTGTTTTCGGTTGAGAGATAGCCACTTCAGACACTAATATAATGTTAAGGCTCGGGGTGTGGCATATAATAGATCAGTCTTCCCATTTGGTAGGGATGTTTTATCACAAAAATTGAAAATTGAGGGCAAAAAGATAATTTACAATTTTAAAGATAAAGGGCAAATTGTACACAAAACGTTGCCCTTTCACACTTCAAACTGCAATCATAAACACTATTGAAACTTGAATAGGGGAGGAATTTGTGCATGCGTCTGCAGAGGATGCATGACAGGCTCAAATGTTGGCGACAATGTGTAGATTTTCCCCCTCGTTGTTGCATTTATTGAGTAAAAGCTTTTGCTGGGGACAGTATCATGGCATGGTGTAAAATCTCATTGACTTGCAAAGCAGGGGTCTCATATTGAAGGCAATTTCAATGCAGTCTAACATAAGGATGATATATATAATAGTTATCATACCAAGTTGGCGCAGCCAATGCGGTTGATGACTTATTTATCATGCGATATAGGGAAGACCACATTGAGATGTAAACAATATTAATTAAACTTAGACTGCTCCTTCAATGTCGACAGTCCCGACCACATCATGAATCATATCATAAAGTGACAGTTTATAAACAAATCCAATTGTCTAGACCCAGGCAGTTAATCACAATCACACATTTGACAGGTTTATAACCACCTCAAATCGCCCAAAAGTCTGCAGCCCATCAGAATTTAATTGATATTGTAAATTTACCTATCAAACGTGTCATTGTGATTAAAAGGACATTATTCCCGGTGGAAAGAGTTTTAATTATGTGAAGGGTTTATCAATTCACGCGTTATCCACCATATTTCAGTTTCATTATCATTCGAGAAATGAAATCAAGAAGCAATTGATGAACTATTTATCAGACGCAGTCAGTAGACATTTTTCGCAAGGGTACTTGGGAGATACTTCAGGGATATCGCTAGAATCGTGACGTATGTGCAGCACAGATAATAGTTGAGCTGCGCATACGTAACAAATTTAACGATATCCCTGAGGTATCTCCCAAGTGCCCTTGCAATAAGTCTTCTGCGACGTCTGAAAATGAGTTTACAAATTGCTTCTTATTTCATTTCTCGAATGATAATGAATTTGAAATATGGTGGATAACATTTGAATTTAATAACCCTCTTCACATAATTAAAACTCTTTCCACCAGGAATAATGTCCTTTAACGGTCTCAGGTCATGGATTGTCTAGACTGTTTAATTTATGATTTGTTTTGAACAGTTTTTTCAGTGTGTTCTCTACTACCAATAACTGCTCAGGAGACAAATATTTGGATGTGATATTTCAACATGAAGTTTGATGCACTTAATAGCTCTAAGCATGATAAATAATAGATATTATCATAAGTCACCACAGGTGACGAATGTAATATCTTATTTATCATACAATATAGGGAGAAGCACATTGGGAAGTCAGACGATATGTCAAACCGGGACCGACCCAATTTCTGTTTAAATTTTTGTTTTTTGTTTTGTTTTGTTTGTTATTGGTTAGAATTTTGAAAACAAAAATTGAAAGAAAAACACCCTGTTTTTACCCCCTTATTTTATATTTTATTTTCTTTATTTTGTATTTTTTCAAATTTTATTTTATTTTATTTTTTCAATTAAAAATTAAGGATTATTAAAATAGGGTCGATCTGGCGCGTACAACAGGGTGTTTTTATTTGTCGCCTATGTCTAGGCAGGGAATTAACCGATAACTGCTCAGAGACAAATTATGGGTATGATATTTCAAGATAAATGTTGGTGTTCTTATACTTATAGCACTAAAGTATGATAAAAACCAATATTGTCTGTTGGTAATGATTGCTGCAATAAGCCCTGGCCAGATACTACTAATATAAGCATTACTGTCCATTTCATTTATCAGGAGGGTACTGTTGATGAGTTGAAGAATGAGATGTTGTCTATACAAGCACAAAGAACTAATGCCAGGCATGCCAAAGAGAATCTGTTGGATGAGGTATGTAATTCCACACTACAGGGTGGGTCAGAAAGAACAAATGCCAGGCATGCCAAAGAGAATCTGTCGGATGAGGTATGTAATTCCACACTACAGGGTGAGTCAGAAAGAACATATGCCAGGCATGCCAAAGAGAATCTGTTGGATGAGGTATGTAATTCCACACTACAGGGTGAGTCAGAAAGAACAAATGCCAGGCAAGCCAAAGAGAATATGTTGGATGAGGTATGTAATTCCCCACTACAGGGGTGAGTCAGAAAAAACAAATGCCAGGCATGCCAAAGAGAATCTGTTGGATGAGCTATGTAATTCCACACTACAGGGTGAGTCAGAAAAAACAAATGCCAGGCATGCCAAATAGAATCTGTTGGATGAGGTATGTAATTCCACACTACAGGGTGAGTCAGAAAGAACAAATACCAGGCATTACAAAGAGAATCTGTCGGATGAGGTATGTAATTCTCCACTACAAGGTGAGTCAGAAAGAACTAATGCCAGGCATGCCAAAGAGAATATGTTGGATGAGGTATGTAATTCCACACTACAGGGTGAGTCAGAAAGAACAAATACCAGGCATTACAAAGAGAATCTGTCGGATGAGGTATGTAATTCTCCACTACAAGGTGAGTCAGAAAAAACAAATGCCAGGCATGCCAAATAGAATCTGTTGGATGAGGTATGTAATTCCCCACTACAAGGTGCAGAAATGAAAGACTTCCATCAATTGATGGAATTCCGTCCTGTTTGTATTTTTCCTCAAAATTCCGACAAAATTCTGGCAATCCCAGAAAAAATCCTGAAAAAAAAATAAAATAAAATAAAAGAATTAAATAAATACAAAATGGAAAAAGTAAAACGACTGGAATAAAAGTCTGTCAAACAATACGATACATTGTAGTCTCTTTATTAACGCGATTCGCCTGTACCGATGGACGTTCGTATAGTTTTTCCGGGAGATGCGAGTAGCGTCCGCCATTAATTTCACCAATGTGTGTAAATGTGTGTAAAAAAAATCGCTAGCAGTGCAGTGTGATACAGCTGATTTGTAATTTTAAAGTTACGTTCTAAGTTTCAACAGTTGGGCTTAAATTTCTTGAAACTTAATCATGGAAATCGTCTATAGATCTGCCGATGTGAGAGAGATCGATGCTTCGTGTAGGGATAAATTTAGGTGAGAATGGCTGGAATTGCAGGACAACGATGGATTTTACTATTCAGACTATGTAAGGAAATTGAATGCCGCCGGCAAAGCGATGTGTTCTATGTGCAAAAGTGTTATCTTGTATGGTTCGCAGGGTAAGAAGGCATTTTTAAATGTTTAGAATAAAGGTCCGGAAGCCAGGAAATTTGATATTTTTATCTGCAAAATTGCAAAAAAAATTGCAAGGGGGCTCGGCACCCTTAAACCCCCGCCGGGCTGTGCCTCTTGGACCCCTGCAGACTACGGACCCCTCGGACTTTTAGCGCGTAGTGCTGAACCCCACTTAGGCCAACAACAAAAAAGAGTTGATTTTTTTTATTTTTTCAAACAAAAAAATGAAAGAAGCACATAACAATAAAGAAAGATGAAAACATGGTTTTTGAGTAGTAACTGCTTGTTTAAAATTCAAAAAAACAATTCAAAACAATTCAAAAAAATTATTAAAAAAAAAAAATTATTAAAAAAATCTTTAAAACGTGTTTTGTGCAGTAATTTTTCAAAAAAGTTCAAAAAAAAAAAAAATATATCCGACAGTCCGACCCTGACTTTGACCCTGAAAGGGCAAGTCAACTTTTTTTTTTGCCTTACATCTCTGAAGGTGAGTCTGAAAGAACAATTGCCAGACATGCCAAAGAGAATCTGTTGATCTGTTGGATGAGGTATCTAATTCCGCACTACAGGATTATTTCCTTCATCTTTTTCCCTTGAAAATAACCATCAAGAAATCTCCAAAACATATCTGTAAACATTTTTCTTGTTTTTTGACTAACACTTTTTCTTTTGGTCGGTATTTTATTTGCGCATTTGTTCACCAATATCTAAACAAATGGTTCAGTTGGGTTTCTGTACAACAGGGTTTCTTTTTTTCGTCGCCTTACCTTGATTTTATGTTTGGACTCCTCGTAGGATTCCGGGCATGCTACATGCTGCTATTAGGCCAACAAAAAAAAGATAATTGTGTTGCCCTCAGCGACCAACCCTAAAATTGTAAAAACGAGGGTCACATTTTTTTTTTTTTTTTCTTCTTTCTTTTAGATTTAAATTTGATAAAAGTGTCTAAATGTTACTATTTCTTGCTTGAAATGAATAAATAAGCCTAAATAAATGTTTTTTAGACTATTGTCACACTAGAAACATTATTGTCACACTAGAAACATTAGTTGAATTGACATATGGGCATATATACCAATTTTGTCTTGACATAAACCATATATTTTTCAGCTAAAAAAAAAAAATGAAAAAAAAAAAAATGAAAAAAAAAATGTCCGACTGACCGACCTGAATTTAAATTTTTGGCACTTGAGGGCAACATAACATTTTTTTGTTGTTGGCCTTATTACAGAGGAATGTTTTTGAAATGGAGCGTCTTCAAATTTGACATTTGCGTTACGTGTTATATACACATCACCAAAAGTAAGTCGCCCTCTCAAGATTTCGTCATAACATCGTAAGGTTAACAAATTTACCAATAAAACTTAGTTAGAAATAATCCTATGACTGTTTCCTAAGTGGTGTTTGAAAATGAAAGATGTCCATGACTTCATGGCTGAATGAGCTCAAATGAAAGACAAAAACTGCCCTTCTCAAAAGTCACAACTCCACTGTGCTAATATCTGAGCCAAGAAGTGGATTTACATGGCTGAATGATCATGAATTGATTACACATTACAGTAATATTCGCTCAACCACGGGTGTTTTTCCATTAGTAAGAAGCAATTCATAAACTTTTGTGACTATTGAGAAGGGCAGTCATGGACATCTTTCATTTTCAAACACCACTTAGGAAACAGTCATAGGATTATTTCTAACTAAGTTTTATTGGTAAAATGTTTTACCTCACGATGTTATGACAACATTTTGAGAGGGGGACTTACTTTTGGTGTTGTGTTTATTTGTATCACAGGTAAATCAAGCGGTTGACAGCATGTCAGATGATAAAGTTAGGTTACAGGAACAGCTTCAACATGCACAGGTAGGAACTTGAGATGATTACATCAGAAATAATACAACGGTTCAATATTTCCAAAATTGAAATTACAATGTCAGACAGGTTTAAGCCAAAGCATATCTTAAAGATAAAAACAGGGATGTGAGAGTTGCTGATTTCAGTGTTTTTTGTTGTTGTAAATGCCAACATTTTGGCATTCTAGTTTATTTTCAGCCCACATTTAGTGTTTTTATACTGCAATTTCATGCCGTTTTGTCAGCATTTTTAGTCATCTTCCTCGTTTGTTTGTGTGTGACCTCTCACACCCCTGATAAAAGCGACAATACCAGATCTCTTGCCCAAAATTGTAACAAGACCTTAGTAGGCAAGACTGATTGTTATTTAGTCACGCCCAGTGCAGAGAGAGAGAGAAGGGGGGGGGGGGGGGGGGGGGGGGTTGGAGCCTTGGAGGTGAATAAACCACAAATCGTAAATTTACACTTATATGGCAAGAAAAGACTCAAAACATCAAGATCAAGTCCTCCTCTATTGTGAAACATGCAGCTTCAGAAAGCATCTGATAAACTGGTACAAAACTAGGATACTGAAGACAATAGAAATACATTAGGAAAAAAGTGTACTTTAGGTCCAAGATAATAATAATAATAACACACACTTATAGAGCGCTTTACTTTAGTGAGATCTAAACTCAAAGCGCTGTACAACATATAAATACAAGATTAAAGCAAAAATACAACAATGATCATAAAACTACAGAGATAAACATACACAGAGTCAAATGCATATTTAAACAAGAGATATGAATGTGTATGGCATCATGCATTATGAAATGAAAGATCATGAACAAATACACATAATTAGATTTCCAAGTTAAATAAGTAGGTCTTAAGTCGCGACTTGAACTCCTGAACTGAACCTGCCTGGCGTATGTCCATTGGGAGAGTGTTCCATAATTTAGGGCCCGCGATGGAGAAAGCACTATCACCGAAAGACTTCATTTTGCTTTTTGGAACAACAAGAAACTCACGGGAGCCAGAGCGAAGGTTAGCCGTGGGAATATAAGGTTTCAGCTTTCAGATTCTGAACTGTACTAGTATCGTCCGATACTGGAACACCCAGTATCGTTCTATACTGGTACTACAAAGTCAGGGTTCCAGTTTCGGATGATACTGGCAAATATAACATGTTCCAGTATCAGGCGATACTGGCGACTGGTTTACCAGTATCGTTCAATGCTAGGACAAATCACACTGGTAGCATGTGTACCAGGATCACCTGATACTGGAACATAACAACGTTCCAGTATCGCTTGATACTGGAACAAATATCGACTGATACTGGAACAGTAAACAGTAAAATCGATCCAGTATCGAGCGACACTGGGAACTTTTATGTTCCACTATTGAACCGATACTGGTATACCAGTATCTGGGACCTAAAGTACACTTTTTTCATACATTCTGTAATTGTAATGTTTGTTTAATTTAATTACTGAATTTTTTTTCAATTTTTTCTTCTTCAAAGCTTGAGATGAATGTGTTGGTTCATGACAAGGCACATTTACAACAAGAAAACAATCGACTTATGGAAAGGATGGTAGCTGTAGAGCACCAGCAGGTATAGTAATCATTTGTTGTGGAAAATATACGTTGTGGCATTGTGAGCATATCAACATCAGCACAAAGGTATTGATTGTTTTAATTTCCTGAGAAATAACTGTTTTGACCTAAAGCATATTGAGTGCTTTGAACTTGAAAGTTATTACATGAATATTTTGTTCAATACAAGACAAATGGGTTTGAAATCTAGAATCTCTGTGTAAGACAATAAAGGCTTTCAAGTAAGGCCAAATTTTTTTTTGTTATGTTGTGCTCGACCGCCCGCTCCGGATTTAGGGCCGCTCCGATTTTTTTTATTTAAAAAAATCAGATGTTTTTTGGGTTTTTTTCAGATTTTTTTGTTTTTTTCAGATTTTTTCAGAATTTTTGTTCAGATTTTTCTTTTTTTAACAGTTTAAATGGCATTGAATATTAAATTAAGTGTTTATAACATATATGTGCGACTCTCAGAGTGATTTCAACTTCTTGTTGGCTGAACTTTGAGCTTCCGCTGGTAAAAGAATTTTTAAAAATTAAAAAAATTTAAAAAAATCCGCCCGCCCGCCTGCCCCTCCTCTCTGAAAGCTGTGGAGGACAACATAACAATTTTTTTTTGCCTAACCATGCAATGTTCACCATCAAGAGCGAAAATTTCCAAATGATTCATTAGTGTGGGAGACGGTTTCGTCAACCAGGTAGAGTGTGACTTCCTCAGTAATAGTTTGATCCACTTTTTTTCCCAGGAAGACTTTCCCTGGATGCAAAGTTGTGATGAGTGGATCAAACATGTGACTCGGAGAATAAATGCTCTCATCACGGTTGATTATGTTAGGCCCCTGTAAACATCTTGGATTTGTTCAACAAAATATCAATTTCACTTTATATCTACAATCCTGATGAACTTATTCAACAACAAAAAGTAAGAGGATAGGGTTGAACTGAAGGCCTATAGATAATAAAATCACCGTTCTTCTCCATCTGACTTTATAGCTCATTTGGTAGAGCGGCGGTCTAGCAACCCAGAGGCACCTGGTTCAATTCCTGGATAGTCAGTGAATTTTCCACTGGCGGTCATTTATGTTGTGTGGCAGAAAAAAATAAATTAATGTGCATATTTCCTAACACTTTCCGCGCCAGGCGTCTGCAGACGACATTCCAAAAATTTACAAAAATTTCAAATATTATATGTCAAAATATTGAATTTCATTACCTTATTCGGAAGCACCATGAGAAATGCACTAATATAAGTACAAACATGCCTAATATTGGTTCATTAATCCTTGAGAGAGACCTTGAAAATTGGGAAAGATTTCTGAGAAATCTGTTATGAATATGGTAAAACTAATAGCTGTTAATATAGTTTCTATTTCATTATGTGTTTTAGCTGACCCAGCAAAAGGTTGAATCGTCCATGGCAGATATGCTGGATAGTAAGAATAGATTAGCGTATTACTTATCCCTTTCCATGCGGCTATTATTTCTACCATATTTTTCAGAAACCTATCCCAACATTCAAACTCTTATCTCATGAATTAATGAACCAATACTAGGCATGTTTGTACTTATTTTAATGCATTTCTCATGGCAATTCCAAATATGGTGATGAAATTCAATAATTTTGAATTTTTTTGAAACATTTTTTTGAAATTTTGAAACCGTCGTCTGCAGACAGACGACTGCCATGTGGAAAGTGTTGATATATTTTCTATTTCATTATGTGTTCAAGCTGGCCCAGCAAAAGGTTGAATCCTCTATGTCAGATATGCTGGACAGTAAGAATATATTAGCGTATGAGAAGGGTCAGCTACACCTTTCCCAACATTCAAAGTCTTATCTCATGAATTAATGAACCAATACTATGCATGTTTGTACTTATTTTAATGCATTTCTCATGGTGATTCTAAATATGGTAATAAAATTTAATAATTTTGACATTTTTTAAAACATTTTTTTTTAAAATTTTGAAACTGTCGTCTGCAGGCGACTGCTGCGTGCGGGGAAAGTGTTAATATATTGTCTATTTCATTATGTGTTTTAGCTGGCCCAGCAAAAAGTTGAATCCTCTATGGCAGATATGTTGGATAGTAAGAATAGATTAGCGTATGAGAAGGGTCAGCTACAGAGCCGAGTAGCTGAGCTACAACACCAGATGTCAACACTATCTAACACACAGGCAGGTCTACAACAGATGACACAAGCAAAGACAATACTACAGGCTAGATTTGAACAGGTATTGATCAAAGAAGATTTCTTGTGCAGTACCAGCATGCTTCACTTTCATCAATAACCACTGATTTCTGTCACCAGTGTCTTCTGGTTCCCATTGACATTACAGTGCAAGTAAAGGTTTATAATGTTGTGAAACGAGGGTCTTTAAGAAAATCCTGCTGCAAGTAAGACAATTAATGTGACTTCAATTTAGTTCTCTGTTGTTTTTCTTAAAGACCCTTGATTTTTTGAATAAAATATTTAGTTGGGATTCAACTTCTTTTTCATATCTGTGACAAAGTTCTGCCTATCTGTACCATGTATTAGAAGGTGGAAGTCTGTTAATTACTTTAACACATGTGTGGCACTGTTTGTTTTGGAAGAGAAGCCCTGTTGCCAGTATAGTGTTGCTAAGCATGCTGGGGGCTGCACAAAAAATCTTCTTTGGGTATTGATGTTAGTGTATATTTGTAGGTTTCTAAACTCGTAACAGGCATGAGAATCTTCCTGATAATTCAGGAATTCTCCTGCTTTTTTATCGCCCAAATTTCTGTATTTGTCTTTTTAGCCCAATTTCACGCTTATTTTCGTACTTTTCCACAAGTTTCCTGTTTTTTATTTAAATACATTCTCATGCCTGTCGTAAATATGATCACACAACCCCCAACTCTTATACAGCTTCACTGGTTACCCATTCGTCAAACGATTCAATTTATAAATGTTCTCCTCACATGGAAATCACTTAACGGACTTGCGCCATCTTACATTAACCAGCTTCATACTCCTTATGAGCCAACAAGGACTCTCAGATCATCAAATAAACTCCTTCTTTCAACACCAAAACATTATATTTGTATGGTGATAGAGTATTTTCTTCATGCGCACCCAAATTGTGGAACTCTCTTCCTGTGGACATTCATTGTTGAGGATCTTTAAAAGCGTTGATTGAAACACAACATTATTTGGTTCAATCAATGCTTTTAAAGACCGTCTTAAAACATATTTGTTCCAATGTGCATATCATGTTTAATTATATTTTTAGGTAATTTCTCATGGTAATTTTCAGGTCACATGCTCATGTTTAATTTTCATGTTTTTGTTTGTATGTTATGTATATAGCACCTCGGAATAGGTCGCCTAAATTGATGGCGCTTTATAATTCATTATTATTTATTTATTTATTATTTAAGGTCTGGTGGATCAGACACCTCAAAGAAGAAAAGAAAAAGAAGACATGCTGCAATTGCATGTCGTTTATACTTTGTTTATGTTTATTCTATTGTCATATTGTGCCTGCTGGCAACCCTTGCTGCAAATGTACACTTAAAAAGCAGTTTATTAATTTGATACAGGATGGTGAACAAGTTATTTTAACACTTTCCATGCAGCTATTTGTTTTACCATATACAAAACAGATTTTTCAAAAACTTATCCCACCTTTCAAAGTCTATCTCAAGAATTACTTAACCAATACTATGCATGTTTGTACTTATTTTAATGCATTTCTCATGGTGAATCCAAATCTGGTAATGAAATTCAATAATTTGGATATTTATAAACATTTTGTAAAATTTTGGAGTGTCGTCTGCAGACGCCTGACGCATGGAAAGTGTTAACATCTATTTTTACCTGGCTTATTATAGGCTGGTGACCTGATCAAATTCACTTCTCCCCATCAAAATTGAGATTTTGGTATTAGAAGAAAGCCCACATTTTTCCCTTGCTAAATGTTAGGCCTGAGGGATATTTTCTTTAGGTATAGAAGTGAAAAAGTAGTGACCATAAACTATTATTACTCTGAAATAAAACACCATAGACATTCATGAAACCATAGGTTAAGAGTTTAACGGGTTCGCGTTGGACAGGTTCAATATACTTTGTAGTCTGTAGCAGACAAGGGGCATCTTCTACGTTATTTCCACTGGTCAAGGGGCAGTCCTTTGGAATAGGTTCTATAAGAACCAAATTAATGGTTATCTAGCGGCAATCTACTTTAAGAGCTCTTTTCAGAGCCACCATCTCTGTTCAGTGGACAAAGGGCAGTTCACTTGAACAGCTCTTTTTAATCTTTCTCAAGTAGGAAAGGGGCACCTACTTTTATATCAACCTAATTGTTTTTAAAGCTCTTCTCAGAGCCACCAATTTCGCAAGTAGGGAAGGGGTACCTACTCTCAAATCGTCGGACAGAGGGCAGCCCAAATGATGATAGTATAGAGAAGTGGCAATCTCTATGTCATGCTTATAATTTGGTCCTGAAGAAGTCAGAGCTAATCCTGACGAAAGCTTGACAGTTTTAAACTTGTCCGATTGCGAACCCGTTAAACTCAACCCATATTATGAATACCCGTCGTAAAAGCCTATCTCACAATTATTCATGAAACAAACTCTTTGAATTGATTTGACTTTTGTTGATATCCATCATCCATGTGATATTTGCTTTTTATATTCCAGACTAGCAATGAATTGAGTGAAACCAAGGTTTTCATACAAAGATTGGAAGGTCAGCTGCGACAGGTATGTGTTATGATCAATGCGATCAGTGGTTCATAACAAAGTTAGGCCAAGAAAAAAAAAGGAAAATCTGTCTCACATACCTCGCTCGCATAAGTATGTGGAGTCACTTTTGCCCCATAACCCTACGCGATAAGCCCAATTTTGTTAGTTGTGCGGGGAAAAAATCGAACAAATAAATAAATTCAGGGACTTTGGATCACTGTGAAATTTTAAAAATAGCATGTTGAGAGATGGCAGTTTTATTCGTTTTTATGATAAGTATGATGTTTTGTTCAATAACTACGTGATCTGGGCTCCATCATTATATAATGCACAATGTAGTGCTTGCTGGACACCTTTAATAATGGAACATGTTTTGTCTGTTTCGACAGGAACAAGGCAACTCCGAATCCAAGGAGCATGATTTTAGTCTTGCTATCCAAGCTAGGGATGATGCCATGAAACAATGTCAATCTATTAGACAACAACTAGCTACAGCAGAAGAGAGAGAAAAGCAACAAGTAGGTACAGGGTGTCCCAAAAGTTTTCGAAACCTTTCCAAAACTTTATTCATGGATAAATAGTTCGCAGTGTAAAAATGAAAACATATTTTGATAAAGAAGACTTGTAGAATTATTTTGGGTACCAAACTTTCAATAACAGCTATATGTGTTGCCAAAATGCAGACGAAAGTTTCCTGAACTGTAAAACTGCACTTTCATATAATAATGTAGTATAATGAGCTGAATAAAGTCAAGGATGCGACAAAGGGAAATGTTAGGGAAGAGAAAGAAGGTTCTCTACAATTAGTCTTTTTTAATTTCAGATTGATATAATCGACAAAAGAAACGACTCACTTCTTTCCAATTACACAAATTAAGATTCTCTCCATAAAAGTGAATACTGGGAAATACCTGGTCGATACCTGGGAAATACTATTTGATGCAAATGCAAATGTTGAAGTCTTTACAAAAATTACCAAATGAATTAACTGGTTTTTTTACATTTAAATGTTGAAGATAACAATCTGAATCCGTTTTAAAGGTTGACTCACACTCCACTATGAAGTAAACAGGGGCATACTATGTATGTATACAGTGGTTCATATTTATGGTACCTGTAAAAATTACTCTGTGTGTGCAAATTTTATTCTCTGTTGCAACCATTTTGATTCCTTCTATCTATTATACATTTGCCCATACATAGGTTAATAGTTTAACAACCCGATAATCGAGCAAGGGGCAGCCCAATAGATGATAATAATAGTGAAGTGGCAATTTGTTTGTTTGTTGTTTATTTGGCAAATGTATATGTTTTGCTTAATATTATAATAATTTGGTCCTGAAGAAGTCAGAGCTAATCCGGACAAAAGCTTGACAGTTTTAAACTTGTCCGATAGCGAATCAGTTAAACTTCTTAACCTATATTATGAATACCCGTCGTAAAAATCTCACAATACATTTGTCTATTTAGGTAGCCAGCCTACAGCAAAGCTTATCTGATGCCAAACACGATCACGGTAAGATAACGAGTACACTGGACGGAGTAATGAGCTCACATCAGCAGTTGCAGGTGGCTGTGGAACGATTGCAGACAGAGCTAGGCAGAAAAGATAATGAACTGACATCAGTCAAACACCAAAGGTGAGAAATCAATGCCATAGGGCCAAAAAAAAAATTGTTATGTTGTCCTCGACCGCCCGCTCGTAAGATTTAGGGCCACTCAGATTTTTTAATTATTTTTTTTCCAGATTTTTTTTCAGATTTTATTTTAAACAGTTTAAATGGCATTGAATATTAAATTAAGTGTTTATAACATATATGTGCGACTCTTAGAGTGATTTCAACTTCTTTTTGGCTGAACTTTGAGCTTCCGCTGGTAAAAGAAAATTAAAAAAAAAAAAATACAAAAAAGTCCGCCCGCCCACCCCTCCTCTCTGAAAGTTGTGGAGGACAACATAACATTTTTTTTTTGGCCTAGGTTTGAATGGACAGCTAATAAGACTGAACCAAATTAGCCACACATAGTATCAATTCCCAGAAAGGAAGGATAGGGTTTAAATAATGAGTATACAATTGCCAAACAAGTTGTTTTTCATTTACTAATTGAAGACTGTAGAAGAAGATGTACTTAAGCACCATTTGGTTTTGACTACTACGTGTACCACCAAATAAGACTTTGATATTACAAAGTTTATATCATGTGTAAAATTTCAAATTCTGGGACTTAACGCTTTCTACGCGGCAGGCGGCTGCAGACAACATTCCAAAATTGCACAAAATGTTTCAAAAATGTCAAAATTATTGAATTCTATTGCTATATTTGGAATCACCACGAGAAATGCATTGCAATAAGTACAAACATTCCTAGTATAGGTTCAGTAACCCTTGAGATAGACTTTGAAAGTTGGGAATGGTTTCTGAAAAATCTGTTTTGTGTATGGTAAAAGTAATAGCCGCATGGAAAGTGTTTAGATTTTCCTACGCATATGATAGCCCGCCTGATCGTGCTAGGAGGTTTGAGGAAGCGTGTTTTGTGTTTTGAGGAAGCATGCGCTACAGGTACCTAGTAGTGAATTGGCATCCTTGTGAGCATACAGGGTGAGTCAAAAAAACTGCAATAGTGGAAATAATTCATCTTGTTTTAAAAACTAAGTTGAAGTTTGATTTTTTTTAAATGTTGTACATATACCTTATTTGTTACTAAATTTGTGTGAAAAAATGAAGTCAATAGCATTTTTCGTTTGCCTTTGGTGAACCTTTTGACCAGTGCACCCATTTCACACGTTTGTCCACGAGATACCCAAAATATGCATCAGATCGCAAAATGTGTCTCTCATTCAAATTTGGAAACTTGAGTTCATTTGTGATGCTATTGGAATTTGATGCATCCTTTCTTGTTTACATGTGAGTTAGCATAATAAATTATAATCATACCCATGCTATGAAAGCGTATAATGTTCTAAATGTTAATAAAAAACTGACATTTTCCATTTTTTTGTTGGCGGGATATTCATATATGAAAATGCAATGTGTGCCATTTCAAATGAAAATCACTGTGCTCGTGGACAAACAGGTAAATTTGGTTGTGCAGCAAAGAGGGTCACCAAAGACAAACGAAAAATGCGATCGACTTCATTTTTTCACACAAAGTTAGGATTAAATACATCATTCTTGCAACGTTTAAAAAGTTTTAAAATTCATTTTGGTTTTGAAAACAAAATGGCTTCTTTCCACTATTGCAGTCCTTTTGACTCACCCTGTATGTGACCCATCACATCAAAATAGACATGTTGGAGGCCCAAGTCATTTCTGAGTTATTGGTATGACTTGAAAGAGCACATTGTAAGCTTTGAAATGATACCATATTGAAGGTAGGCCCTAATCGGACTTTGTAATCACAAAATATGATTTGAAAAAGCATATTTTTGTCTATTATTGTCTATATTTTTATCTATCTCAAAACCAACAACATGTCCTTTTTGACGCGATTGGTCACATATGAGATATTTTGTGTTAAAATTGGACCAAGTTTAATCCAAAACAAAACAAAAATTGCAGAAGGTTTACACCATTTTTAACATTTTGCCTGATAACTCATTAACAAAATATTAGATATAAGGCAAACTATACATATTTGAAATCCTTGGGCTCAGACAAACAGTTAATTAAGCTTTTTGTTTAGCTTAATTAAAGCAAATTGTTATGGCAAAATTCATCATGTCTACCTCCAGGTCCCTACTATGAGCTGCATCTTTATTAAATCACACCTTTTTTCAAATGGTTTCCTTTTTCTTTTCTTTTTCAGTCACAAAAGGCAACAAGTAACTGACAAGCTTCAAAGAGAAGTTGAACAGCTGCAGGCTAAACTTGTTACCATAGAAACCATGGAATCTAATCAGGTTAGTGCAGTGTTTGTTGGTTGCTTGTTCTCATTTTTGAAAATAATCTGTAAGATACTAGCTGGGGAGTGCAGGGGTTGGTGGTTTTTTTTGGTGGGGTAATCAGGGTTCATCGGGTTTGTTATAGTAAATAAGGCCCTATTTCATAAAACTTAAAGATCTTCTTAAGTTGGATTTAAGAAGGAAGAATTAATTCTTCTAAAATCCTGAAAATTAACGAGGACAAAACTGAGTTCCTGGTTCTTGGTTCACCTCATTCCACACATATCATGCCTACTGTTGAACTCAACATTGGAGATAGTTCCATAAAAGCGACAACAAGTGTGCGTAATTTAGGCGTTCTCTTTGACTCTAACATGTCTATGTCAGTCCATATTGCCAATCTCCGTCGCAATATAAGCTTCCATCTCCGCAACATGTCTAGAATTCGCCGTTTCCTTGACTACAATTCATGCCACCACGTAGCTCGTGCACTCATACTTTCTAGACTTGATTACGGAAATTCGCTACTTTTTGGTTCAAATGAATCTGATCTCAACAAATTACAATCATTACAAAACTGGGCAAGCGCGCCTTGTCTGTGGAGGCAAAAAAAGAGACTCACCATCTCCGTTGCTCAAAGAACTTCATTGGCTCCCATTGCGATAGCGTATAATCTACAAATAGAATGTGTGTACATATTTGTAAATGTATTAATGAAACTGGACCTATCTATCTGAATCAGTGCATTGCTCACTATGAACCTGGACGACCTGGTCTTCGATCTGGGTCTGATCGATCTCTCCTAGTTGTTCAACATACAAAAAACTCTGCCGCAGATAAATCTTTCACTGTGGCTGGTCCTAAACTATGGAATGATCTACCCAGCAACATCAGACTCTGTGAATCCTTACAAGTTTTCAAGAAACAACTGAAGACTCACCTGTTTCCTACTTAATTGTTCTTTCTGTATACATGTAGTACTAGTTTTTATTGGTACATTTTGTTTTGTTTGTTGATTGTACCTTTTTGTTTTGTTTGTTTGCTGCCAGCGCCGTGATCTAAATGAAATTGCGCTTTATAAAATCTCATATAGATGTAGGGATGTATGTATGTATGTATGTAAGTTGAGAAGATTCTTATCTTTCTTTAATAGTTCCTTCTTAACTTAAGAAGAGGTCAGAGGCTATGTTAACTTTACTAAGGAATTATTCTTAAAGGCGTATTATGCGATCTTTTCCATGGGACGCCCTCTATCTATTTTTTTGAAAGCAGATTTTCTTGCAGTTTTACATCTCTGATCATAAATCATAAATATATTCTGAGTTACAGAGCGATACGATTCCAAATTACTTCAAAATCATGGTTTAAAGAGGTTTAAAATAGATTGTCCTGCTTCATTCTAAATTCACTCTAAAACCATGATTTTGAAGTACTGTATTATCCCTATTAAGTGCCCAGGACCTTAAAAGCGCCCACCCCCTTTTTCTCAGGTGACTTTAAAAATATATACTAATTAACCGCCCACCCAAAAAAATAAGCTTACTTAAAAGTTACTCACATCACACTAAGTCTCGGACTACAAATTGCTTGAAAATTAAGAGGAAATTGTGGTTATTTTAACTTCAGACATACTTGACATATTTTTTGTGATCCAAAAGTGAACTTAAACCATGTGCTATGCCTTCAAACAGAAACAGAAACCATCCGAAATACGCACGTTTCGTGTTTATTGTCATTCGTGGAGGCCGCCATCTTGAATTGCAAAACATCAAATTTTGCAGTCTTGGATTTTGCAACCTTGACGGTCAACAACTTTGTAAATCAGTATACAAATAAGCGGCCACCCAAAATGACTTAGTTAAACGCCCTGGGCGCTTAATAGGGATAATACGGTAATTAGGAATCGTATCACCCTGTAACTCAGAATGTATTTATGATTTATGAATGTAAATCTGCAAGAAAATCTGCTTTCAAAATGAAATCAAGGATAGAGGATGTCCCATGGAAAAGATCGCATAATATGCCTTTAAGTTCTATAAGGTAATATTCTTATAAGAAGAGTTTTTATACTTAAATAAAGAAGAATCTAAGAGGAACTCTTCTTAACTTACAGACTTAAGATTAATCAGACTCAGAAGAAACATTGTGTACATGACACAGTGAACACAATGTTACTCCTTATTGCCAGAGCTGGCAAGACTTGTCTATGGAGAGTTGCCTTGTTTGGCAATTGCCAAATCTTACAATTGTTGGAAAATGGTTTAATGCTCATTACATACTAGCCGGTCGCAGGTCGTGGCGATCTTAGGTCGCTCGAGCGAACTATGTAATACAAATCGATCACAGCAACTCCATAGATCGAGGCGACCAGCTGAGCACGAGTTGGATTGAAGTCAACTGCTTGATCTGGCGACCTGTTCCAACTTTTTGAAAGTCGTGCGAGGTCGCCGCTGAGTTGATTGCATTCGATTGAACAACAAATTATGTAAATTACGTCATATGGAGCGACCCGTATCGCAAAGCGACCGTAGTATGTTATCAGCATAAATCCTTCCAAAAAATTGAAGTTAATTTTATTTGTTTACAGGTAGACGTATTGCAAAATAAGTTATCTAGAGTAAAAGACGATAAGGTACGGCTAGCGGCGACTTTAGATGAACTGATTCAGACTAACGGACAGCTGCAGATGGCGGTAGAAAAACAAAGACAGGACACAGAGAAGAATCACCATGAATACCAATGTGCACTTCAAGCTAGGTAAATTACTGTAAAACAACTTAAATTCGCGAGGGATTTAATTTCGTGAAGTTTTGCGAGGGGTGTGGATTTGCGAAATTAAATACCCGCGAAACTGACAATTTTGCATTGAAAGTAACCGTAACATTTCCAGATTCGCAAAATTCGCCTTAATTTCAAATTCGCGAAATAAAGTATCCACGAAATTATAGTGTCCTACAGTATGTGTTTGTAATGCGTCATCTCATGGGCTGAGAATGAAAACAAATTCACCTCGGCTGTACTAGAGCGGTAATATTTTTCTCAAAAAAACATTTTCGGTGAAATGGATGAAAATATTTTTTCTTTTCTTTTCTTAAGGGAATCCATCCATATACACACATTAACCTTAACCTCCTACACCATACAGAACTACACGGCCAGCAGCACTTCTAGATGCGCGCACACAAGTTCTATATATCCCACGGTGCACTAAACCCAGGGTAGATGGTCTGCGAAAATGTAGCCTGGAAAGCCCAGCATTCGTGGTGTGGTGGTTGTGTGACTCACTTGTCACCCCAGCGACCTGGGTTCAATTCCCGAGGTGGCAGCAGACATAATTTTGTTGGTTCTCCCATTTATTTAACCCCCTCCCCTCTGTTCTTTGGCCCATCCCCACTGCTACGCCTCTAGGGTTAGAGTTAATTACAGGTAATTAAGAGCCTCGCCTGCCACAAATTTCACGGTTCAATATTGCACAATGATGGTTTAAAAGAGTGTAAACCATCAGGATGAAGGTGGCGCTGTTGGCTAAATCGTTGAAATCAATTTTGCGTATAAATATCTGACCCACTACAATGAAACACGCCGTAAGTCGCCAGAACACTTATGGAAATACAGCTCAATAAAGTCAGAAAGCAAAAGAATTTTCAAGTGAAATATTAATTTTTCATGGACAAAAGTTTAAGCAATTATGACAAGTGATACATCATTTCAAAACTTGTAATTTCAACATCAACAAATCAGACAAATTAGTTTTCTTCACTTATGGTGGGTTTTGTTACAGTGGGGCACATATGTTGTAGCCTTAGGCTAAAAATGAATACTTTTGTCTCAGCGCCTTTTGGCTAAAAAGCTTTGTGCTATGCGATTTATTTATTTTTGTGGTTTTTTTACCAAAATAAGCTGTGGTCTATGCGATTTATTTTTATTTGTATAAAAATCAAAATTTAGTAAATGCTTTTTTCTTTTTAATAAAAATAATCAGATATGATCAATGCAGATTGTATGCTTGTGTTCTCTTTAACTTCACAAAGTTAGTTGAATGTGTGTTTTCAGTCACAAGGTTGTCGAGTATCACCAAAACTTACTAGTTGTTGTTTTTTAAATCAAAAAAAAGAAAAAAGAAAAAAAGGCTGCCACGCATAGCGCTACATGCGAAATCCCATTTGAAAGCAATGCGTTTTTTAGCCTTACTGTCTAGATCAAAACTGAGATTCTTTTTTCGGTCAGGCATTTTGAAGAGATATGAAATCAAGACATTTGTCCTTGTTATGCTTACATATGTACAGTTGTATATTGCTCATTACAACTTTGTAAAATTAATTAGGGCCTAAATTAGGCAACTTTAATCAAGATGGTAGATAAACATATACCCGGAGGTGGCCAATTAGAGGACATTGTTTGAAATTAATGCGGAGTGGAATAAAATTGTCTGACCACCCCTGTCCCATTGCCTGCAGTGAACAAAATAGAGACAGAAATGAATCATTTTAATCAATTGTATGTTAATGAGTATAAGCATGCTTAATTGGGCTTTGGATTGATGTTTACATTGTTTATGTATAACAATCAGCCAGACATTCAGGGTCGGTGTTAACCAAAAAAATATGACATTTATCAGTCGCTGTAACTATATTGAACTATTTAATAATGTGATATACAAAATATCAAATAAAATAGGACTCGCTTCAAGGCGTACTCAGTCCTTATTAAAATCACTGAACCAATGACCAATTTAATTACAGTACAACCAACAAAGATGAAATCCTGAAAAGATGTGGAAAATAGATCAAGTCAATGTCAATGTGTAAGATTACATACTGGAATAGGCTTAAAAGGAACTTCTACTTCGAAGCATGATTATGGCAGGAATTAATGTTGACTTACAAGTCCAATTTCACCTGTCTATGAATGGTTATAAATGCCCTTCTCTCTGTCTATGATTGGTATAAACGCACTATTGACATGATCAGTGCTTTCCTACCACAATATTATCTGTCCCTGATCTAGAAGCCATAGAACCTGTCCCTGATCCAGAAGGCATAGGACCAGTCCCTGATCCAGAAAGCATATGATCTGTCCCTGATCCAAAAGGCATAGGACCTTTCCCTGGTCTAGAAGGCATATGATCTGTCCCTGATCCAGAAGGCATATGACCTGTCCCTGATCCAGAAGGCATATGACCTGTCCCTGATCCAGAAGGCATATGATCTGTCCCTGATCCAGAAGGCATATGATCTGTCCCTGATCCAGAAGGCATGATCTGTCCCTGATCCAGAAGGCATATGATCTGTCCCTGATCCAGAAGGCATATGATCTGTCCCTGATCCAGTAGGCATAGGATCTGTCCCTGACACAGAAGGCATATGATCTGTCTCTGATCCAGAAGGCATATGATCTGTCCCTGATCCAGAAGGCGTATGATCTGTCCCTGATCCAGAAGGCATATGATCTGTCCCTGATCCAGAAGGCATAGGATCTGTCCCTGATCCAGAAGGCGTATGATCTGTCCCTGATCCAGAAGGCATATGATCTGTCCCTGATCCAGAAGGCATATGATCTGTCCCTGATCCAGAAGGCATATAACCTGCCCCTGATCCAGAAGGCATATGATCTGTCCCTGATCCAGAAGGCGTATGATCTGTCCCTGATCCAGAAGGCATATGATCTGTCCCTGATCCAGAAGGCATAGGATCTGTCCCTGATCCAGAAGGCGTATGATCTGTCCCTGATCCAGAAGGCATATGATCTGTCCCTGATCCAGTAGGCATAGGATCTGTCCCTGACACAGAAGGCATATGATCTGTCTCTGATCCAGAAGGCATATGATCTGTCCCTGATCCAGAAGGCGTATGATCTGTCCCTGATCCAGAAGGCATATGATCTGTCCCTGATCCAGAAGGCATATGATCTGTCCCTGATCCAGAAGGCGTATGATCTGTCCCTGATCCAGAAGGCATATGATCTGTCCCTGATCCAGTAGGCATAGGATCTGTCCCTGATCCAGAAGGCATATGATCTGTCTCTGATCCAGAAGGCATATGATCTGTCCCTGATCCAGAAGGCATATAATTTGTCCCTGATCCAGAAGCCAAAGGATCTGTTCCAGGATCCGAAGCCATAGGATTTGTCATGTATATAGTGGATCAGATCCAGATCAGATCCAGATGCCGTTGGAAAAAAATAAATTCTAAAATAGTATTGATGTTATATACTGAGAGCTAGCAGACGGTACATTTATTGATCTTGGAATGTTTCGTTTTTTAATCTGTTTAGGAAAGAAGACGGTGAATCCGTACAGGAAGTCAGAGATACTTATGAGGAGAGACTAGGCAGACTAAGAGAGCAGCTACTAAGCAGGAAACAAGTGGGCAGTAAAAAGCTTCATAGAGAACTAGATGAGATGAAGACACAGAATGAAATATTGAATGACAAAGTTATACAACTTACAAAGGTAAATCTGAGGAATAAAGTAGGCACAATTTTAATCAGGTGTATCCTATGTTATGTCAGATACTGTAAAAAAGAACATTTTCGCGCTACATTCATTTTCGCGCTAACATCAGCAATCGTTTTGTATGTGAAAGCTCAAAAATCACAAAAACAAGCAAAATTGTTCAAAATGGGCAAAGTTCGAAAAATTACACTCGCAAACGTATCCATATTTACGGCATATTCATATTCATAGGCGACAGCAGGAAGGGGGGGGGCACATCAACAACAAAATTTCATGTAGGGGGGGACATTACCCCTAAAATAATAGCAATTACGGGCGACATGTTTTAAACTTCCTACTAAACCATTTTTGTGTTAAAATTGCCCAAAACAAATCTTGACCATTTAAGTTTAAAAAACTGAACATTTGTGCCCACTTTGCTCATATTTTGTGTGCATGTTTCAAGAGTTGACAGTGTTATGTAGGATAAATTGATATGCAATGCAAACCCACCCATGAGCCTTTTTGAATTATGGTTGACACAAATGGAGAGGTCATTTGTCAAGTAGGGTAAAACCCTGGAAATATAAAGATTGTAGTACAGACTACAGACGAGTGTTACCCATACCTCTAAACGGCTAATATGAATTTCCAACCACCAGGTGCAATGCTACTTAGGATTGATATTGATATGTGGGGGAGGAAGGGGGGGGGAGAGGGATTGATAAATGGGGTTGGGGAAGGATTGATAATAATAATAATAATAATAATAATACAAAATACTTATATAGCGCCTTACAACAAGTTCTCAAAGCGCTTAAATACAAAGATAAAAGTACAATACATAAAATACAAACAAAAACAAAATATGAGAGACATACAGGAACTGCACAATAGTTGACAATATACTATAAACAATCAAACACTATGTATGGACTTAAAGATATGAGTCTTGAGACACTTTTTAAATTGGCCAAGAGATGACATTGAGCGAATATATGATGGTAAACTGTTCCAAATCTTTGGTGCTATGATCGCAAAGGTTCTGTTACTGTAAAATTTTGTGATAAATGGGGTGGGGGAAGGATTGATGAATGGGGGTGGTGGATGGGATTGATAAATGGGGGGTGGGGGGAAGGATTGATAAATGGGGTAGGAGAAGGATTGATGAATGGAGGGTGGAAGGATTGATGAATGGGGTGGGGTGGAAGGATTGATGAATGGAGTGGTGAAAGGACTGATGAATGTGGTTTGGGAAGGATTGGGGTGGGGTGGGGATCCTTGTTTTCCATCTCCTCGGTGGGTACTGCAGTTAGTCTTGAAATATTTAGAAATTTGTGTCTATAAAGACAATATAAAAGGTATTTTTCTTTTTCAACTTAACACAAATATTTGTGACAACAATTTTTTTCAGAGCACCTCCGATGACCAAAAGAGAATCTCAAAACAAGAAGAGACCGTCTCGAAGCAGACCAATCGAATACGATCCCAAAAGACACAATTAGCACATTATCACAACATGAAGAGAAACCATGAGGAGTCTTCATCAAAAATGGCCACCATTCAGCATCAGTTGGAAGAGATTGAGAAAGTCAATCAGTCGTATGTGAGCAAGAACAAGGATCAAGCCAAGACGATATCATCATTTATGAGTCAGATGAAGAGGATGGACGGTGAACTGAAAGCAGTGTCTCGTGTACAACATGACATAACTCGGACGTCAAAGTAAGGGGCTTAAAAATGTGTATTATGCCATCTTTTTCATGGAACTATTTCATCTGTTTTAACTATTTCATCTGTCATCTATCTGTTATTTTTTCTTCGACATGCAATTTCTTTTTGTAATCACAAGATATGATTTAATGAAGCATGTTTGTTTCTATTATTTTCTATTAGCCGTTATCTCAAACAACAAAATGCGTACATATGGAAATGTCACAGATTATCAATAAATGGTGCTAATCATGGCTTATCTTTGTTGTTTAGTGACAAATTAGGTATCAAATTGAGCCAAAAAGATTAATCCAAATATCTAGTTAGCCTGTTTGGTAAAACAATAATTGGAAGTCATTCTATCAGACATAAACAAAGTGTATGACTTTCTTTTTTTGAGGCCTTTATCACGGAACATCAAAACAAAATTAGGGGCTATGAGGTAAGTATGGAATCTGGTTTTATACCAAGAAAAGAGATATAGTCATACTTATTCACAAGAGCTTTGCTCGTCAGTTTTGTGACTGAATTTTTGTTACTATAACTCAGTATGGAGATAAGGATTAATACGTTTTTGCTGTATGTTCATTTTCTCTTTGGAAAAAAGGTTCCAAGACTATATATGGCTAATTTAGGTGACATTAACAGGGTCAGAAATTCGACTCCTCAAATTCATTCTTGCAAAGATTCCACCGGTAAAGTTGATTCTCGTAGACAATCTGTCTAACACGCTATTTGAATGGAGAAGAATCCCTAGAGTCTGTGCAAGAATCTAAATGGATTCTCGCAACCTGTGACGAACTTCTGTCCCTGCATTAATCAGGTATATCAGTCAACCTTCTTACTTTGCCCTTGTTTAACCCTTACCCATTCGGGGAGGGAGGGTGTACATGTAGCAATAAAGCGAACAGGGGGAAACGTGGGACAAATAATGACACAAAAGATGGTGTGGGCTGCCACAGCTGGAGTCCAGGTGATCGTGTATCATGCTACGGGGGTCACGCTCCCCAAAAAATCTTTTCTGAACCTATATTATTATGTGATTGAGACTGGGAATGGGGTCAACTGGTGCGGTGCTTCTATTGAATTTAGCATGGTTATAGGGTTAATCATGTATCTTCAATGATTGAATGAGTTAGACATTTTTTCCTCATGACTCCTATGGAAATGTTACAACTGTTTGTTATTTGTCCGCTTTTAGATTGAGATAGTGCAAACAATTCTTAGCTTATAGCCAAACCATAAAAACCTTTCCCTAGGCCAAAGAAACAATGGTACTTGAAGAGACCATGACAGCAATTTGTGTGGATATCCATTATAAGGCCAACAAGGCCAACAAGTTTGTCTCAGAAGACTGCACATGTAGCTTTTAAAATTCGCATTTCAGCGCATACTTTCTTCTTTTTTTCTTTAACTTTTCAAAAAGATACTTCTTTAAATTCTAATTTCACATTGTGAAGTACCATATCGACTTGTTTTCTTGATTACAAGAGTAAAATTGCCACATACAAATAGAAGTTAAATAAGGTTCAACAAAATGTGATTTGTTTCTACTATATGGTAGTGTTAAATACATTGTACAGAGCCCGCCTTAATGCTAACACTTTCCACGCGGCTATTATTTTACCATACACAAAACAGATTTTTCAGAAACTGTTTACAATTTTCAAAGTCTATCTCAAGGATTACTGACCCGATACTAGGCGTGTTTGTACTTATGTCAATGCATTTCTCAAGATGATTCCAAATATGGTAATGACATTCCATAATTTTGATATTTTTTAAACATTTTGTGAAATGTTGGAATGTCGTCTGCAGCCCCCTGCCGCGTGGAAAGTGCTAACACAATTTAAAAAAAACACCTAATACTGCATTTCACATAGCAATTTTTACTTTTGAAAATAATTGCCTTTTTTAGGTTTCTTCTGAGACAAACTTAGGGTTTTCTTTGTGAGCCTAATGTCAATGCTTTAACTATTCTACTGTATATTGCATCTTGCAGGAGAAGGGAAACTGAGTTATACAAGGAGAGGGGTAAGGAAGAGCCGCAACACGACAAACCAATATCAAGTCTGGAGCAGGAAGTATGTAGACTGAGACAGCAAAGAGATAAAGCAGAGGAAAGGTTAATGGATGTCAGTAGGGAGTCTTTGCAGGTAAATGTATTGGGGTTAGCAAAGAGATAAAGCAGAGGAAAGGTTAATGGATGTCAGTAGGGAGTCTTTGCAGGTAAATGTATTGGGGTTAGCAAAGAGATAAAGCAGAGGAAAGGTTAATGGATGTCAGTAGGGAATCTTTGCAGGTAAATTTAGTGGTTTGTTATGGGTGCACACAACTATTACAGTCAACGTCAAAGCTTCTGGCCATCGCCATCACCCGGCTAGTCCCTAAATAATGGAAAGAATTATTCATATTGACATTATTTGGCATCAAAGATGATTGGATTTGGTCTCTATTTGTTCACTGAATTGTACCCGATATATTTTGAATGAAAAGAGTACACATCTAACGTTTTATTTTAAAATATTGGCGGAAGGATACACATTGAACACAACACGCTACAATGTGTGATTTCTTGTTCAAAATGACTACGCTGTATAAAGGGGGAAATATTGAAAAATCTAAAAGGGCAACCCGACCTGAATTTTTGACCCAAGTTAGATCTATTTGTGTTAATTACTATTCCAAAATTTTATAAACGTAGTTGCAAGGTAACTCAAGATATCGTTGTTTACCTAAGGCACATTTCCCAAAGAAATACACTATAGCGCGTAATAGTTGTGTGCTCCCTTATGTCATGACGTTTGGTGTTGCCAGTTGATTTCACGAGTATAGATCAGGGTTTCTGATTGGATAGTAATTAAGAAGATGGGTTAAAGTCAGGGAGTTTCCGGGTCAAAGGTTAACAAAAGACAAGGACTTTTTCAATATTAAGCGATGAAAATGATATGATGATATCAGCACTTTATTTACGCTCCAAAACTCAAGAGCGGACCTTACACCATTTTCAGTTGTTACAAAATGTGCAAATCATTGTGTGTTTTTATCCCCCTGGTTTGTAAAACCAGAGGGGGATTTTGTCATGTCAATGTGTGTCCGTGCGTCGGGGTGTGTGGGGTGTGTATGTGCCTTTTGGTTAGCCTTTTCCCCGAATGCTGTATCTTTTGAACGGATGGACGGATTGACTTCAAACCTTCAGCGATAAGTAGGCCATGGTCAAAAATGTGGCTGCTTTTTGGGGTCTAATTTGCATTGGTCATCTGAGGTCAAAGGTCATCTAAAGGTCAAATCGTAAAAGTTGCCCGATTGACTTTAAACTTGGAGAAAAGAAAAATGAACGCCGGGTGAACAATTTTTGGGGTCTAATTTGCATAGGTCATCTGAGGTCAAAGGTCACCCAGGGGTCAAATCGTAAAAGTTGCCCGATTGACTTCAAAACTTGGAAAAAAGAAACATGAACACCGGGGGAACATGTCTAAAATAAATTAGAGGTCATCCGAGGTCAATGGTCATTAGAGGTCACCCAAGGTCAAAGCTCATCAAGAGGTTAAATTGTGCAATGAACACCGGGGAACATCTCAAAAAATAATTAGAGGTCATCTGAGGTAAAAGGTCATCAAGAGGTCAAATCGTAAAAGTTGCCTGATTGACCTCAAACTTCAAGAAAAGAAACATGAACACCGGGGGAACATGACCCCTATGTGACCTTTGACCTCATTTAGTTGATCTCCCAGCCAGGGGATTCGCAAGTCGTGACTTGCAGTATTTTTCATTATATTTCACTCGCGCACACGGTCATAATAATGTGTAACACATCAAAAATAAATCAATTAAATTGAAAAAAACCTCTCAAATCCTCAATGTGTGCCAAAAGAAGGAATTATTGCTGCACGATAACATTTTACTGGAAGTGATATCCTGCATTGATTTAGTGATGTATGCCATTGACTTTACACAGAGAACAGAACTATGACTTGACTTCTCATTTATGATAATAATCATATAATAATAACTATAGTCTTTTTCAAAGACACCTCGCAAAATTATCTGTCAAGGCCAACCTGTAGAGGAGGTGTCTTTGCGCAAATAGCTATTCTACTGTTTCAACATCATGTGTCGATCAAACAATGTTGTCATCGTAACACACGATTAGCTCCGCCTAATTCTTTAGGGCCATCAACGTTTAAAGATAGCGCTTTATATATTGATGACGTCTCCCAATAAATCATGACATCATTATCAACCAATCAGCAAGCGTGATTTTTCCGGGATAAATCTTCCGTAAAACACCACAAAACATAACACAAGTTTTTTTGCGGAAAGGCGTTGTATTAGACTATTTTTACAGAGGGCGCTCACACTTTTTTAAGGTGCTCACACACACCACCACAACGCCTTGATGACGGGCTAAATAATAATAGGGCTGATATTCCAGCGCTTAACAAAATATTTATACAACGCATCACAACACAAACCCCAGGCATCGTACAAAAAATGAGATGCAAGGAAGGACCCAGACTTGCTTCAAGTCTCTCTTGTTAGTCATTTCCATCTTCCATCTTATTTTTGCTAATTACCTTTTAGTATGCCAGTCATGACACTTTACCATAATGTCCTTAAATATAAGGTCACACCATTGACCCTAGCCACTGTTGAGCCATATTACTAATCTACCCAGTCACCGATCTACCCAAGTTACTGATTGACCATAGCCACTGTTGCACCATATTACTAATCTACCCCAGTCACTGAACTACCCAGGTTACTGATCTGCTCGCCCACCGATCGGGTGAGTGGATGTGTAGGTATGTAGGCTGGGACACAGTCTGCTTATTGTACCTGTATCCAGTTAGCAAAATTGTTCTGTGGCAGGAAATAATAAGTACAGCAGTTTCAACTGTAGTAGTATAGTGTAAAAGAGGGTGAGTGATCAGCCTGGAACCAAGGCTAGGAAGGACCAGGAAAGCATAAAATATAATGAATCAATTATAACTTTGCATTCTCGTAGATATCCAGCAATTTAGAGGAGGCTCATACATGGTTTAAGACCCGCTATGATAGGCTTCAGCAGGAGCTAGCACAGTCCAAACAGAGAGAAACCCACCTGCAAAAGATGAATGCTAAGCAACAAAACGCATTGCATTCAGAGAAGTCTAATGCATTGGAGCAGGCTAATAAAGCCAAAGCTATGATCAGGGTGAGTAAATCTTGGACAATATTGTTGAAACATTTGTGCGTGTGTCAATTAAAACTCCCCCTCTCCCCCTGATTCAATGTTGAAACAGGCTTTTGGGGTTACATGATACTGGAAGAAGTCAACATTGCCCGGTGGGATGGGGGAAGCATTCGAAATAGCGGTAATCCGTGCACCCAAAATTTCTGAGAGGATAACCATTTTTTTCTTGCTGATTATCCGACCGATAACCATGATTTTGACACCGAAATGTCTGAAACATTGCGGATAATAACACATAGTGGCGGATAAACCAAAATCTTCTGCTGGGTTATCCGCTGGATAATCAGATTATTTTTCTTATTTCTAACGTTGGGTGGGGGAGTTATCGAGGTCAAGCAAAGGCTTCAAGCTTCCCGTCAAAGACTACTATTTGTCAATACTCAGTAGTGTAAATCTTGCGGAAACAGGGACACATTAAAGTATAATTATTATCAGGGTGTTCCAACTAATTAAATGACCACAATTGTAGGTCAGGAAATCCATGGCACTAATAGACTGTGCAAGGTAATTTCCATTCTTAAATTTCTGCACATGGGGTTCCCAACACCCGTTTATCGTAGTTGAAAATTCACATAGCGTTACATTACCAATAATGAGCTAGTAGATATTCATGGGGTGATTTACTATGGCGTTTTTACCTGGGTATACAAGGTGCAAGTTTGTGCCGGCATTTTAAAAAAGGTACTGTGCAGCTTCAAGCCGGTGAACAAATTTATAGGGCATTCCTTATAGCCCGAACATATACTTGACAGCGTATGCAAACAATGAGTTCATTCTGATAAGGTAACTAATAGGCTCATTTGCATTCAATTAATGAAATTGTATCGCAGTGGTCCACTTGGGACTATTATAGACAGATACCAAGGTTACATGAATCATGTTGCTTACATCACAATGTACCAAACAGCTTATGTGCAAACAATGAGTTCATTCTGATAAGGCTCATTTGTACTATATGAAACAATAACCCAAGTAATGATGCAGGCTTCCTGTAGTAATTAAGATCTATAATAATCCTCCAATGAAATAACAATGATTTTCTTAAGGTGTTGTATAAACTGACGTAAGTGCCTTGCATCACAGTGTATTACCTAACATTTACATTAAAGGGGCATTGAGAGATTGCAGAGCAAAATGAAATTTGGAAAAAGGGAATTATTTCAATAGATATTAGGTACGTAGGAACCCTGAAGAGTGATTATTTATGGGAAAACGGTTGAATAATGGTGCTAGATTAAAATTTGGTTGAAGCAAGTTATGTGGTGAGTGATGGTGATAATTTCAATGTGATCTACATCGAGATTACCAAATCGTGAAATTTTACATGATAGACGGCAAGTTTTAGAGTTTTAAAACAGTTTCAGATGGTAGTTAGTATATGCGTTAGTATTACATAGGTGCCAAATAACTGATTTCCAGAAAAATTGAGGGCGCACTCCCATACGAATCTCTCAGTGCACTCAAATATAATACTCTGATTTTCAAGACACACCCCAAATGCGTATTTCACCTTAAATGCCAGTAAAACAGGCGTCTCTACTGAACGAGGTGCTGTTTCATAAAAAGTGTAAAGAAATGGGTACATCACAATAGAATAAATTTCTGGTTAAAAAGAACTTTCAAGTACTTTTCCCAGTCCTATTGATAGCAAAGTTAATGCATCAAGGAAATTAAGAAAAATGAGTTGAAGAGGATTTTGAAAAAGTACCCGTTTTCTTCAAAAGCTAAAAAAAACTTGCTCAAAATGTCCTCAAAAAAAGATTTAAAAAAACTTGCTCAAATTATACAGACCAAAAGAAGGAGACATTGTCTAATCATGATGATAATTATATACAACCAGGGCTGCTAAGGGCCTCAAAACTAGCCCAATGTAGAAACAAATCTTTGGATCACTCAAGTGTAATGTACATCTTTTACTCGTCACATTGAGAATTATTTCTGATTTTGAACTAGCATAACTATTAAGCTAATGTAATAATAAAATGTATAAGGTTCATTAATAATGACCCATAAACTCATCAAAGCAAAAAAGGATCCTTTCTGGGAGGACTATTCCCTATTTAGACCAGGTTTTAGTTGTTTTGTGCATAGAGACTCTAGGGTTTAAAGCTGTCGATCATGTGATGGGACCTATCTGGTGGGTCAGGTGATTGATTGACAAAGTTAAAAGGTCTTCTTAGGTGCAATACAGCGCTTTGAATAAGCTCCAGAAAAAGATGCAATTGCTTCTCATTTTGAACACAATTTTTGTCTAAAAGTGAAATTATTATAGAATTATTTGAGTTACTGGTTCGAATCCCGGTATCGTAGAATTTTGCGTTAAACCTTGTCTGATATTTTTTCGACATAGGATATAATGTACCGTATTATCCCTATTAAGCGCCCAGGGTGGTTAGCAAAGTCATTTTGGGTGGGCGCTTATTATATTACCTTTTTTAAACTCATTTATCGTACTAAATGAAATGTACATTAGAAAAGGGTATAGGTATGTGCCGCGCTGAAGACCCCCTTTTTCACCCTCTCCTGCTAGCTCTTATGACCCCCCTTTGGAGCCTGCTTCAGTTCTCAAGACCCCAATTTGATTGAAAATTCAAAAATTGCAAAATTTTGCGTTCCAAAGCCCTAATTCTTCGAAAATATTGCGTTCTTGCTAATCAAAATTGAACTATAGGCCAGTTCTCAAGACCTACTTTTTAAAAAAAAATCAGTTCCTAAGACCCTATTTTTCATCATAAAATCCACTCAGTTCAGTTCTGTAGCCCCCCTTTTTGAGACCCTGTGCGGCACACCCCTACCAAAAAAAAAGTTGAGTGCCCCCAAATCTCCAAATTTCACCCACAAAAGTATGCAAATAATAAATAGTTATGCAAGTGATGTGAAAAGTTGAGATATGGCGACCATAAATAAACCCTGTCCTATGGACGGATGGATATCTCAGGTAGGGTTAGTAATTTCACAGATTTTTTAAATTGATCATTTCGACCAACATTGAAATCTATCATCTTTATCAGAAAGTCTGTATTTTCCATCAGAAATGTCAGATTTCCAAAATTTAAAATTCTTATGAAAGCTGGGCGTTTGCGCAAGATATATATGAAAACGGTTTGAACAATATAAATCGAATTCATACCGTAATAAATCATATTGCCTCGGTACAGTTCTTTCTGATACACCCTGTATCACGGAAAATCAATGACAACATCTTAATTGTATATATCGAACTCATCTCAATATACAATTACATCAGATTGAAATACAGCAGGGCAGATAACAAATATTTTCCTTCTGGGAACTTTTTTTGATAAGTGACAAGATTTCTGAAGGATTATTCCTAAAGCAGCTTGCGATGTGCCTTTTTTTTTGGGGGGGGGGAAGGGGTATACCCTGAAATGTAGCATGATTTTCATAAAACACAGGCTGAAGAGTTTGGTCACATAACTCACAATGCCATACATTGTTTAACTTGCAAAATGCAAGGTGTGCGTAGCTGAACCACATGCTGCATGTTCCTCACATTCCATCTATGAGGATTTTTTTTTGCAAAAAGGCTTTCACTTATATTACATTATATGTGACCAATCACATCTAAACAGACCAGTTGTTGGCTTAACTAAACTAAATAAACTAAACTATAACTAAACTAAACATAAAACTTGACTCAATCCCTTTGTGGCCACTGACAACTCAGTCAACCAATACATGTACAGTAATGGGGATTTTTAATTTCACTTAGGCCATGAACAAATTGATTTTAGTAATAGTATATGTCATGCAATCTAATCGAGTGTTTTGCTGGGGGTTTTCACAAACCCGATTACAGTGTATCACTTAGACAAAATTAAAAGCAACGCTTTTGTTATCCGATCATGTCGATAGAAGTTATAATTGTGTTAAATTGCCCTGCTTTGACAGATTTATGACACAACTCAGTCAACCAATACATGTAATGGTTTTTAAATTTCACTTAGGCCATTTTAAATTTCACTTAGGCCATGCACAAATTGATTTTTAGTAATAGTATATCTCATGCAATCTAATCAAGTGTTTTGCTGGGTTTTTTTGACCCCATGATAAATTGCTCTGTTGTGACAGCTTCTGGACACAATACGCCCAGTTAACTTTAGCCGTCAGTTGATAGCACAAAGTGGCTGACCTCGGACATGTTTTCTTTTAACTCAGCATCAATATTACGATAAAACTGTAGTGCCCACTGCTTCTACAAGCCTATTCAAATACCGTAAATAACTTGGATTGTTTAAATTTAGCGGGGTATTAACCACCACTCGATAGCACAACATGACTGAAATCGGACATGTTTTCTTCTAAGTCAGCATCAATATTACAATAACACTGCAGTGCCAACTACTTCTACAAGCCTATTCAAATAACTTGGATTACTTAATTCTTGGCGGATTATCTGTGTTATAAACATTTCCTGAATCGTTAAACACTTTCCATGCTACCATGTGTCATCGCAAGCAGCAACTTTACTCCATCATGAAGTTTCTAGCCATTATCTGCTTCTTTTGCCATTCCCTTTTTAATGGTTACGGCAATGCGTCAGTGATTGAGTGGACAGACGGTTCGATATCCCAATATGTGGGCGGGGAAACCATTGATGCTTGCAACGTATCTTATGTCCACTTCGATGAGCAACTCAATCCCGATGAGTTTGTGTTTGTGCAATCATCGGCGCTATCTCTGTCGCATGCATATGTGAAATGTACGGTGACCGTTACTGCCCCTCTTGGCACTAACATCGGACTGGGCTTACTGGATACCTTTAATGATACAGCACGCTCATATCTATATGTAGAGAAGTTTGGATTGTGTTCAAACACAACTTGCAATGACAGGTAAGTCGTGTGCTTGCAACTCATTTTGCATAATTAGGCTACAAAAAGTTGTTGTGTTGCCCTTTCCTGACCGATTTGGGTTTTTTGATAACAGAAGTTGTAAATTTAGCAACAATATCAAGACAAATAAATCATTTATTGCTCGGTAAATCTAATCATATCTTTAATAAATTTGTTCTGCAACCAACCTATAAATATTTCACCTTACACACCTCTGCAGTGGCGTAGCTCAGGAGGGGGGTGGGGGGGGGGAGTTTCCCCCTGATAGAATTTGTTGTGCCCCCGCCCCCTTTGTTCCCCCGCCCCACTCTCCGGATGTAGTGCTTATATGCGTTATAACCATTTAAAAATGACAATTTTTCGCCAGGTTTTTATAAATAAAGGAAAATTTTATAGAGAAAACTGATTAAAACCCGGACGTGAAATTCACGAGGTGACTGACTGCAATATTTTGGGGACAAAAATTTCAGAAATCTTGCCCCCCCCCCCCTGAAAAAATCCTAGCTACGCCACTGCACCTCTGCCCTGCACCCTTTGGCCTGGTGATTTTGCGATGCCTTGCAGATTTCCAAGGTGGGTTGTTACTCGGAGAAAAGTATTCACATCTTTGAATAAATTCATCTTGATTGTTTGTAGACATAATATTGAGATTTTAAAGCTATTGACAACCTTGGATATAAAATACAGCCAACACTCCCCTTCAGTTTAAAACCTCTCATTGTAGGTTTACAATGGTTGGGTTTGAAAAAGCAAAACAAAATCAACTGACCCTATCAGAGATTTCAATAAAGGGCAACATAACAGTTTATGATTTTTAGCCTTACGGTACTGTGTAAGAACCTCAGATCTGAATTGTTTCAAAGATTTGGCCCTGTTACTCGAATCAATTGTCACAAACAACATCATAAATATTATGTACTTATCAACTGCAATTAGTGCTGCGGGTGAGCTAGGACTTGGGCGAGGATGTACACATTAGAGAATAAAAGTATTGATTTAGACTGTACGCATATTGTATTGTCTGACATAAATGCCGGCGATAGTATTAACTTAATTGGAACAATTATGTCTTTATTCTCATTCTTAAAAATGTTATATTTTATAGGCATTTATCTGTTAAAATTATTGCCCACATTTGCCAACTTTTACCTGTTTGTATAGAATAATGCACAAACATTACATCCAATCCTGTGTGGTGGGTACGCCATAAGAAAGCATATTGCACCGCATTAACACACAGGAGAAGCACAGTAAAGCACACTACTGAAGTGCGCGATAAGAAACACCACACACCGTGAGAGGGGGGTCGTGCTACTAAATTTAAGCTCCAACTACCAGATTTATATTGTCTCATAAACAGGTTGTCAGTTTCTTTAAGAACCAATGATGATGGCTTAAACCACAGACCATAGAAGAAGGGACAAGCAAATAGATCTATTTTGTAAGTACCCGCCGCAACTGAAAGGGATCAGCCAAAGTAAACACGGTACAATATTGGGCTGGCTCTCTTTATATTGTCTCTTAAACAGGTTGTCAATTTCTCTAATAGCCAATGGTGATGGCTTAAACCACAGACCATAGAAGAAGGGACAAGCAAGTAGATCTATTTTGTAAGTACCCGCCGCAATTGAAAGGGATCAGCCAAAGTAAACACGGTACAATATTGGGCTGGCTCTCTTTTCCAAAAACAATCAAACCTTGTGGCATACTAAGCCCTTGAAATTATTGTCCTATTCATTATCCTCAACAGGTTCACATATTTCCCCGAGAATCTGACGGCGTGCTACACTATATTCAACCACAGCCTGATAGTCATACACATACAGAGAGAGGTGCGGCTCCTGGTGGCTACATCATCTGCAATATCTTCCCAAGAATCCATCCCTGGTGACCTGCGCGGGTGTTCCGGACTTTCATATTACCAGAACATTATGGAAAGTAAAGTAATATACAGATATTATGGGTGGGTGACTAAATATGTAAATGATTGCCCCAGCGAATGTTTATGTAGTCTAGGCTATTCTGAAATTGTCACCACCTGTCCCGATAACACTACAATTAAGTCACTCATTCTTTACTACCCTACAATCGAGCGTTTGGATCTAGCATACTGTGGTCTACATACCATAAAGTCAAATGCATTTATTGGGTTTCATGAGGTTCAATGGCTGTATCTTGACTACAATAACCTTACATCTATTGAGCCTGGTGCATTTACGGGTCTTAATAATCTTCAGGGATTGTATCTGCAGTTTAACCGAATTTCACAGTTGCCTGATAGTATATTTGCAGGGCTTACTAGTATGATGGGCTTGGCATTGTCCAGTAATCAGATTTCACAGGACTTACTAGCCGGACCTACTAGTATGCGGACATTGGAATTGTCCAGTAACCAGATTTCACTCTTGCCTGATAATATATTTGCAGGACTTAATTATCTTCAAGTTTTGTATCTGCAGTTCAATCAGATTTCACAGTTGCCTGATAGTATATTTGCAGGGCTTACTAGTATGATAGGCTTGGCATTGTTCAGTAACCAGATTTCACTCTTGCCTGATAACATATTTGCAGGGCTTAGTAGTATGCGGGTCTTGGCATTGTCCAGTAACCAGATTTCACTCTTGCCTGATAATATATTTGCAGGACTTAATTCTCTTGGGCAATTGCTTCTGCAGTCTAACCAGATTTCACAGTTGCCTGATAATATATTTGCAGGGCTTACTGAGTTGATGAGCATGCATTTGTCCGATAACCTGATTTTACAGCTGCCAGTACATGTATTTGCTGACCTTAACCAGTTGAATGAACTGGATCTGTCTTATAACCATCTATTTGACCTCTCTGTGCACATATTTAAAGAGACTACTAAACTGATTCGTTTACTCCTTCACCATAATTTCTTGACTCATATTCCTGAATATATATTCTATGGTTTACTGCACCTTGAAGAACTACAACTACAACATAACCATATCAACAATTTGCCGACTGGTATATTTAACAACACTTTCAAGTTAATATTCTTAGACTTATCTTCAAACAAAATTGACACAATTGCACCATATGTTTTCCAATTCTGCACTCGGCTTTCCTTTGTTGACTTGAGTAATAACACTTTGCACTGGGTGAACAAACAGTCTTTTGTTGGTCTAATAGCAGCAATTCATGTTGATAACTACGACACTTGCTGTTTTATTGAGACACCAAACTGTATAGTCAAGCAAGCATGGTCACAATTCTTAACATGTGATCGGTTATTACCGAATAGCTTTCTTAGAGTCGCTATATGGATACTTGGTATTGGAGCTGTAATCGGGAATGTAGCGACTATTTGCCTTCGATGTAGACAAATGACAAAACGAGCAACTGTCCAACACCTTTTGATTGTCAACTTGTCAATATCTGATCTTCTAATGGGTATCTATCTACTTATACTGTCCTCTGTTGATCAGTTTTACACAGAGTACTTCCCATCTCATTCCGATAATTGGCGCCACAGTATAACGTGCAAAGTGGCTGGGACATTTGCAGTCTTATCTAGTGAAGGCTCCGTTTTCTTTATCACATTGATAAGCGTTGATAGATACCTTGGAGTCAAGTATCCCTTAAGCGCTAAACGTCTGGGTTCAAAATCTGCAAAAATTGTAGTTATGATATTGTGGACACTAGCTGTTGGAATAAGCATTGCTTCTTTTATATTGTCACATGATTTTCCAGAGGTGTGTGTTGGTCTTCCTATTTCCAGAAACTCTATTTATGAGACAAATTCATTTGCAAAATGGTTCTATTTCCCATACGGGTCTGCGTACCGTATTTACACAGACATTACAAAAATTGGCAGTGAACCGAGTATGTTCTTTTCCATCGCAATATTCACAGGTCTAAATCTTCTTTGCTTTCTCATTGTGGCATTCTGTTACCTGTCTATATTTATGGAAGTGCGGCGAAGCGCAAATCAAAGTGGTCGCAGCAGGAATGTACGAGAAGAGATCCGCATGGCCAAGAAGATGTCCGCCATTGTCCTCACAGATCTGTGCTGCTGGATGCCCATCATTGTACTTTCGATCCTTGTACAGGCAAACTTTGTCACAATCAACCCTGTCGCTTATGTTTGGATAGCTACCTTTGTACTGCCCATCAATTCAACACTAAATCCTTTTCTATACACCCTAGCCACGGCCCTATCGGACTGGCTTGGAAAGAGAAATCTACCTATTTAATGTCATGAGAAATGTTAGTGGGGTTCTATAGTTAGTTATAATCAGTTCCAAATTGGTGAGAAATATGCATTTTCTTATCTATCCGTGCATACAATTAATCCAAAGGAGGGTTTCTACATGCGTGCTATTCAGCCTGCACACAATTTTGGCATACGGATGCGTCATGCACAAATGTGCCTGTTGCATTCATTCACGCTCATCATCATCATCATCGGTCGTCCTTGGACGGAACAATGAAAGCAGCTTCCATCATTCTTTCTTGGCTATTTGTTTACTCCATTGGTGCGCCACGCCTAGTGGAGGCAGACCGGGATGATCCCCTACTCTTTACGAAGGAGTCTGTGACCTTTTAACATACTCGGGATAGCTCTTCCGATACACGGGACCAACATTTCTATGTGACTTCCGAGCCACGGTGCGCCTATGTACATGCCTACTTCATAGAAAATAATAGGCATATACGACGGGTATTAAACAAATTATAAACATTTTAAACAGGTTTGCCGTCGTGGATAATAAAGAGACAATTATGGGAAAACGATCTCGCCCGGGAATCGAACCCAGGATCTGTTGCTTGCTTGGCAACTGTTTTATCCATTGGGCCACAAGACCTCGCATGGTAAAGCATCTGAAATTCAAACCTAAGCGATCTCGTTTCCCAGTCTCCTGCCTACTTCAGTCTGCAATATCATTTGTGATATAAATGATGTAATAAAATATATTATCTATGTCATCACTGTTGAGTGTTGGCAAACTGTGCATGTAAATATGGAAATAATCCATTCGAGAATGAATTCCGCCTATTACATGTATGCGGATTGACTCAATATAAAAGTCATTTATTTTTGCCTTTTTAATTTTTTTTCTTCTGCATTGATATAAATATAATTTTTTCTCTATAATTGTATTTGTATTACATATTATTGTCGACACATTTTATATCTTTTGTAAATATTGATGTTGTTGTGTTTAATATGAAGAACGAAAAAAGTGAGGGAAAAAAAAGAAAAAAAGAGAGATTAAAGAAAGCACATACTTCACATAGCACACTTGGATACTATGTTCCCTCAACCAGTCTGCACTGTACAATATACACAACAGATGCTTAAAGTATGCGCAATATAGCCTTCAGGACCTCTATGCTTCATATATATTACTTAACGCATCATGATATCGCGCACATAACTCCAATGCGACTGTGTGTGCGCAATCAAAGATGAATGTCGGCTGTGGTGCAGAAAGTGCTGCACCAATCAATAGATCAGGCGCTGATGTCACCTCCCTACTTGAGCTGAATGTGACTAAAATGACTCTGCATGCCGTCACCATTGTTTTATCTTAAACATGGTGGGCCTTTACTCTATAGGACATTGTCAACTTATTTGTCTCCTCCCTAGCAGCTAAAACTCAAGTGAAAGGACATTTTAAGTTAGGAATGTTAAGAAGACATATACAAAGCTCATTGTATATAAGTCACTTTAAGTCTAGAATGGCATTTGGTTTTCCGTATTAGTCCATAGTATTGGATTGATTTTGTACTTTCCCAGCGTCATCTTATTTACAAAAGCAAGCGAGCTTTCTTTTATCAAACAGCTTCATAAACCTGAAGTTTCATAGTCATGAATTACCGGGTGAATTACAACAAGTCACCTCCATCGATCATCGTTTAAAGAACGGCAAGACATGCCTTCTGTCATCATTTTAAATAACTATCATTAAGCCAGTTTGCTTTTTGTTTTATCGTAAGATAAATAGACCTACTGTCATCTCATATAAGTTTAATATGAGCAATACATGTTCAAAGTCTAGAACATTCAATTGTATGCCTTGAATGATTACTCAACCGTGCCCGGTGCAAGCTGACGTGCATAATGTGTAGTCTTTCAAAAATACATTTGAGGAAATCGGTTGATATCTATTGTAACCCATTTGGTCCACAATAAATTGAATACCTGTATACAATGAATGCACGACCACTCTGGGCCCTGGGGACGAGATTTGCGGAGTTTAAGATCGGGTTTGGGTAAACACATCGTTTAAAAGATAACTCGCGTTTAATTGATCATAAATCATAAATATATTCTGAGTTACAGAGCGATACGATTCCTTATTACTTAAATCATGGTTAAATCATGGTTTAAAGAGTGAAAATAAACTGTGAGGTCTGCTCGACAACTTATTTTTCACTCTAAATTCACTCTAAAACCATGATTTTGAAGTAATTAGGAATCGTATCGCTCTGTAATTTATGATTTATGATCAGAAATGTAAATCTGCAAGAAAATCTACTTTCTAAAAAAAAATCATGAATAAAGGGCGCCCCTGGAAAAAATCACATAATATGTCTTTAAGTTCCAGCCCTGCAGACATCACAGTATTCTACAGACTTGAAAACAAAAGATCACGTAAAAGGACATCATCAAGGTTATTGTCAGAGGGGAATAAGAAAAGTGAATAATATAAAACATGCAACTGGAAAGCCATCAGAGTTTCTGGTTCAGTGACACAGTCTTTTTAGCGGCATTGAGTTTCAAAGATATAAATAATGTGGCAACTGGTGCACAAAATGACATATGAAAAGAATCCAAGTGCTGCTGGTGAAGTGTCCTGTGACAATGTACTGTAAAACCACTTAATTTCGAGAAGGATTTAATTTCCTCAAATTTCGCGAGGGATGTGGATTCGTGAAATTGAATATCTGCTGACAATTTTGCATGACTGAAATTTCCAGATTTGCCAAATTTAAATGCCCGCTATGAAAATAGCAGTAATTTTAAATTCGCAAAATAAAGTATCCGCTAAATTATAGTGTTTTACAGTATATACCTTGCTAATATGTCGACCGTGTCAAAGTAGACTTTAATTCAAGCCGGAGGTTCTACAAAAGAAAGACTGGAAGGTAAACATCGCTTCATCTATAACTTGGAAACCATGCAACCCATGGATTCGGTATAAACAAATGCTTTGTTTTGAAAGAAAATAGTTCCGATGTTTTTGATTAATGGTCATTTCGAAGGGAATTAAGGGACAGATGCAGTACAATTACAACCAAACTCCAGGATGTTTATTTATTTGCATTATGATGTTTACTTATTTACATAACGGGGACTGCAAGTAGAGTTACAAATAAGACACAGGTTTTAACTCTACTTGCAGCCCCACTTTAACGATCCTGGATCCGCCAGTGGTCTAACCTCTTTCTTTCTAGTTGCCTGATGCCTGTGGTTTGAGAGCCACCATGTTTTTAATCTACCCATATAAACGGACGACCTATTTGGGACTGCTGTCCCTATTTTTTGGTTCAAATTTGTGAAATTAAAAATAATTGTTGACAAAAGACTATAAAACATATTTGATTTTAAAGGAAATCTACATTTTTGACTTGGCCGATAGAGCCACCTTAACACATGTACTGTCATCACTTGACTTGATAATTGTTAGAACTTTTAATAGGATGGCACACACTTACCAATAAACAAGCGACCTCCTGGGAGGAATCCTAGCATGGATGATGGATGATAGATAATAGGTTTTAATATTGGGCAACAGTGCATCCATTAGATATAATTAGTTGAAACTTAACCCTCCCAAAAATCTGTCACAGTATTGGGTGGCTGGGAGTGATGCTACCTGATACTCTACAAAAGTGGTCCGATATAAAGTATATCAAATCAGCACAGAAGAAAGTATAGGGTGTCCCAAAATTGGCGCCACCTTTCAAATGCATCAATTTACAAACTATGTAGATTGGTTAGCATGTGTAGATGGAGCAACCTTTTAAGAATTGTTTTGACACCATCGTCGACCCTCAACCTTATTACCAAACTTTAAAAATGTTGCTGCAAAACACGGAAAAGCATATTTAAGGCCTTTCAATACTGATTTGTTTCCACATAGACCCAAATTATTTGAATCTGCAGTTAATTTATAGTGAAGTTTATCGTTTAAATCGCAAAACGTTAATCGTGAAACGAATAATGCTAAGAATGGCAAATGATAGAACAAAAGGGCAATGACAGCTAAGGGATGCAAGATATGAACGTTGATTGCATGTGCCGGTGTGTCCATCTTACAAAGTATCCCACCTGTTCTAATGTTTATTAGCACACCTTGTATGCAGCGTCGTATTGAAAGTACCCATGTATGCTAGTGTGTTGTTTAGCAACATTTGTAAATTTGGGTAATAAGGTTTAAAGGTATATTATGTGATCTTTTCCAGGGAACGCCCTTAATCCTTGAAAAAAAATTGAAAGCAGATTTTCTTGCAGATTTATATTTCTGATCATAAATCGTACATACATTCCAAGTTACAGGGCGATACGATTCTTAATTACTTCAAAACCATGGTTTTAGAGTGAAAATAAACTGTCGGAGTCTGCGCCGACAACTTATTTTCACTCTAAATTCACTCTAAAACTATGATTTTGAGGTAATTAGGAATCGTATCGCTCTGTAACTTGGAATATATTCATAATTTATGATCAGAAATGTAAATCTGCAATATAATCTGCTTCCAATTTTTTTTCGAGGATTGAGGGCGCCCCTGAAAAAGATCACATAATATACCTTTAAGTGGTCATCGATATAGGCAAAGAGGACGGTGTTCAAAAGTGCTTTAGTTATGAGATAAATTTACAAGAGTACTACCAGGAGTTATTGGTATGAAATTTAAGTAGACCGTTTGAAGTCTACCTGAGCGAAGTCTGCACTATTTTGCATGTGAACAAAATGCACATTTTATCCAAATTATATATAGTCAAGTTAACAGATTTTTCTTCATGTCTTAAATTCTGCCCCTGTATAGTTCAATGACCCCTAGTGACCCCTGTGGGCTTATTAATCTGAGTAATGGTTCACCATACCTTGCTGCTTCCAATAGTGTGTAGTGCACAATTACCCATTTATCCACTCATACATGTACCTCGATGCTTCATAGCCATCACTTGGGATTGATTGAATCGCAATATGATTGGTCAATGCTAACAATAATGTCGTCGTCCCCCTCCCCCCCTAATTTCCAAATATGGTATCAATGCAAATTGCTTGACCCCAGGTCTATGAGTGCGGAAGTTTTTAAATGAACAGGCCCAGCTGGGAAGAAGAAAAAAATGTCTTTGCTGTCAATACTGAGGATTATGGCCTGATTTGATAGTTAGCCGGGGTAAGATCTGGATCTGGATCTGAATGAATTATACTCCGATAAAACGGTGAATCCGCATCAACATCAGAGTTTGTGACATAATAATATGACCAAAATGTTTTTGGTTTTTTTATGTGTAAGTATGGAGCTTGGTTTTGTCAAGAACATGTGGTAAATCGTATCAAATCTTGGTAGTCCATGTGAAGAAACTGAATTCTTAGATTTTAGTCTTTGTAGCTTTTTTGCTGATAGATTTAGCTAGGTTATGAGTGCTTTTTAACTGTCTAGTTGGCTTGGTGAGATGATTTTGCCACATACTCACGGAAAATATGACATGGTATATGGAACTGAGGACACTGTACTCAACAGCAAACACAATGCCACATTGAGTATTTTCATAATCATATAAATTAAGATCAAAATATGCACGCACCATTTGGCAAAGTGAATGTATAATGCTAGAAGTACATAACCTATTTTCAACGGTAAAATATGATAGTGGTAAATTAGCATGTAAATTTACCGGTAACTTACCCGTCCTACAACGCACCTAGGACCACCGAAGAACAGACCAAACTTACAATCGCTGTTGGGGATGCAAATTCCTTTAAACGTAGTGCATGATTCAGTATTAATTCTAATTATGAAAATACTGACGGAGGTATTCTTGATTTAAAGCATAATTTCTCTTCTAACAAAATTATGGATCACGGTAACGGTTTAAGAAAGGGGGAGAGAATAAAAAGGAAAGAAAACGGGAAAAAACACAGATCTGTGAATATTATCACCAAGCTGACTAAAGTCAATTAACCATTGTATATTAATGAACCAACTATGAATGTAATGTGTTTTACTATTATCTAATGAACAAAGAGACTATTGTGAGTCCCAAAACAAGGTGGTCTTGACCTACTAATTAGTTCTATTTTATTGTAAACATAATTAATTGTAACAATAACAAACATCTGGGTTTTGTAAATAATATGGGTGAGACCTGGTACATCTTCAAGAGGTCAAATGACCTCTGTCAATCAAGTTGGTACCAATTTCATCCTTCAAGCAAGGAAGGTGATTGGTCAATAGTTTAGAGCAACTAATAGTCACTGCATTATGTTCTGTAGATCTAGTAAGAAGCTTGTAATCATTTTATATATTAGAAGAGTTATGTTTGTGCCACCGATACAACAAGACATCTTCCTATAAGCAGCAATAAATCATCAAGGGTCGATCCCGCTCTACATGTACATAAAGTGTCTTCGAGTATTCGTCTACCAGCTAATTCCCTGCACATAACCGCCTGGTTATAATATCATACACATGGTTCCCATGGTGATATTACAGTATAGTATGATAATATGCAGCCTGCTACTAAATTAAAGGTGTATTATGTGATCTTTCCATGGAACGCCCTCAACATCGAAAAAAAAAATTGAAAGCAGATTTTCTTGCAGAATTACATTTCTGATCATAAATTGTACATACATTCCAAGTTACAGGGCGATACGATTCTTAATTACTTCAAAATCATGGTTTTAGAGTGAAAATAAACTGTCGGATATCCGACAACTTATTTTATTCTAGTCTAAATTCACTCCAAAACCATGATTTTGAGGTAATTAGGAATCGTATCGCTCTGTAACTTGGAATGTATGTACGATTTATGATCAGAAATGTAAATCTGCAAGAAAATCTACTTTCTAAAAAAAATCATGAATAGAGGGCGCTCTCTGGAAAAGATCACATAATATGCCTTTAAAACTGCGATTAAAGCTATACATCATAAAGTGATTACCTGATTTTATATCATCTCATTAAAACTTGTTTGTATTAGGCCAAGTAACAAAAATAATGTGTTTACAGTTTCTCGTCCAGACTTTTTTTTTTTAAAAATCAGTGAGGGTCCTTACTATTTACTATTTTTGGATTATTTGTGATTTTTCAGAAGCCAAATTACAAGCTTTTTCAAGAATTGTTTCGATATTCGTATCACTATCTATGCCAACGAGTGTTTCTCGCATCTTTTTCATTGAAATATAGTTGAAAATGATGGACACACTCACACACAACAAAGACAGGTATGATTTTTGATTTTTTTTTTTGAACTTTTTTTGGAATTTTGAAGGAATTTTTAAAAAATAACAAATAACAAAAATATTGGAGCGGCGTCAAAAATCGGTGCGGGCAGGGACGTGAAACACATATTTTTTGTTACTTGGCCTTATAGTTTGGATATTACCTGGACCAGGTACCATCTCGCAGTCGAACGTTCTTTTAATGGCATCATTTAACCATAACTGTTTTATTATCTCCGAAAGTCATTATCACAACGACCGTTATAAAACTTCGGCAGACGCTAAAAGCTGCAATATCATTAAGTGATTACCTGCTATTTTATATCATCTCATTAAAACCCTTTTAAACTTGTTTGTAATAGTTTGGATATTACCAGGTCCCATCTCTCAGGCGAACATTGTTTTAACGACGTGATTTAACCAAAACTGTCATTATCACAATGACCGCTTTAAATCATCGGCGGGCGATAAAAGCTCTAATCAGTTATAAATAGAAAGGAATAACGTACCGTAGAATGGGGATACTTTGACCCTTGATGGGTAACTTTGGCCCACAAAAAAAAGAGTTTATTTGTTAAATTTTGAGAAAAGTTTTATAGTGACATTTTTTAATTTGATGTAATTACAACAACATATTACCGTGCTACATAATGATATGTGTATTTGGAACTGGATCTAAACATACTAAGCTTCAGGATTTTTGTCTTTATATTTAGGTATTTTAGGACACATTTTTCCCAACAAATTGCAACTGCCTCACCTACATGGAGGGTATATGCAGCAACTTTTATGTTGTGGTTGGATAGACGATTTACCTATGACAAAACAATACCAATTAATTTTCATTTGCATTCTTCGTTACGACACAGACCAGCATTTACTGAAAAAAGAAGCGAAAAGTGGGGTTATTACTTTGGCCCATGTTTCAGTATATTGAGAAAAATTCAAAACAATCACTTTTCAACATTTACAGCCCAATTTATTTGATATTGCTTGTAAAATATCTAAACAAGCAATCTCACCACAAATTAAATGATTTGCCATGTATATTTGGAATGTTTTTCTCTAGTTTTACAATGTGTTTATTTTTTGGTATTTATTACATTCTAATCTGTAAAATATTCATAGAAATATTGTTGTTTTTTTTTAAAAACATTTCAATGAACCTAATTAACAAACTTTGATTATAAAAAAAAATTGAAATATCTTATCTTCCAAGTAGGTTTGAACAAGATTTTCACAAGTGGGCCAAAGTTACACACATGTGGGGTAACTTTGGCCCACTTAAAGATTTGGGGGGGGGGGGGAACTATCTAGAAATACTGAAATTGTCAACAACAACAAAAATCATATGAGAGGCAAGTTATATACTCAACTGGTCTAGTTTACAAACAAAAAGTATCTTCCATGCAATGAATAAAAAAAATAAAAGTGGGTCAAAGTATCCCCATTCTACGGACGTACTATATTACTATTAGTTGACAAGATGTTTTCATACATCCGAGTTAGTGACGGTGTACAGGGGGTACATTCGCCCTCTGCTTGAATATTCTGACGTCATCTGGCATTGTGCCCTCACATCCAAACTAGCTCTAAAACTTGAGAGAGTCCAAAAGAGAGCTTTAAGTATTATCCTTGGTCCTAGTTTTATTTCCTATGGTAATGCTTTAGATGTATGTAACTTTGATTATTTGTCTGCCCGGAGGGAGCAACATTCTCTGAAGTTTGCTCAGTCACTAGCCGAATGCAGTAGGACTAAAAGGTTGCTCCCTGCATGCAGATGTCAGGTTCATGGTAGACAATTGAGAAACAATTTGTGTATTGAATTGTTTTATATGTATTCCTTGCTTTCCTGTACAATGTAATTCGGCCTTCGGGTCGCGATTTTGTGCCAATAAAATCATATCATATCATATCATATCACAAGAGATTTAACAGGTTTTTCTTTCTTTCAAGCAAGTTTAACACATGATTCTTTGCACTTTGTCAAAAAGACAATGGTGTGTATCTTAAATTCAGTCTGATAAATCCGATATTCATATGATCTAAAATTCTAATGAAAGGTTATAAAAGATGATGAAAAAACAATGGTCAATGAACCTAATCTCAATGGGTTTCATGATGAAAAAATAATGAAATTGGGTACTAATCATTTTGGGACAGCCTGTATACCCGTTTCTGTACACTCTTTATGAAACAGGCCTCGTATAGAAGAGTCAGGGAAAAAAACTGCAAGGATGTAGTACTGGCATTTAAGGTAAAATATGCATTTAGGGCGTGTCTGAGTATTATATCTGAGTTCCCTCCTCCGCCAGCCCCCCCCCCCCCCCCCCCCCCTTGGATGGCCTAATAGCAGATAACACAGTTCCAATTGATATAGCCCATCATCAGATATGTGGTGGCAAGAAAATAAATACTAAATACATCAAAATAAATTACCAATTATCACTCATCATCATCATCGTCTACGCTTTCAGTCTATGTTGCCATTGCACGCGCAACTATTGCTTTCCAGGTCTAATTACCATTATTATTATTATTGGTCTGTGTCACAAGTTCCGGGTCAACTTCTTTGTTGATTTTGCTACCCAGGTTGGTTTTGGATGTCCGACTGGTCTTTTTGTGGCTCGATTACCACTAAGAACGTCTAAATTCATGCTTATGACAAAATGAGTCCAAAAAGCACACAAAGTAGCCCAAAAAGCACCAAAAAATGGCATAGTATGACGCATATTTTTATTTTAGAGATTAACTTATTACATGCTAAGTTTTACATGCCAATTCAAGCATTCCCATTTTAGCAATTTCAATCCCTTACCCAAAAAACAAGCAATCGCTAAGCAATCACCTTAGGCATCACTAAAGCATCGATGCCTTGTTTGTACCGATTACTTATAAGCAATCGCTAAGGCCTCATACGGCCCGAAATATTTAAATGAGCTAAGCAATCGATTGCTTATTAAGCAATCAATGTATCATATGATGCCTTATATTAAGGCATCATATTAATCGATTGCTTATTTGATTGCTTATATTAAGCAATCAATTGCTTTTATGATTGCTTATATTAAGCAATCGATTGCTTGAATGATTGCTTATATTAAGCAATCTATGGCTTATATTGTCGCGATTGCTTATAAGCAATCGGTAAGGCATCATACGGCCCGAAATATTTAAATGAGCTTAACAATCTTAAGGACAAGGCATCATATAAGGCATCGATTGCTTAATGCGAGGCATCATTATAAGGCATCGATCGCTTAAATTAAGGCATCAATTGCTTAAATTAAGGCATCAATTGCTTAAATTAAGGCATCATATAATATTATGGTCCTGGACCATAAGTTTCGTTTTTTACGAAACGTTTTAAAAACTTGGACAATTCCACCCATGAGCACTTACCTGGGTTATATTGGTTTGGTACACTTTACTATGGATTGTATATTTATTTCCTTTCATAAAGTTATTCAACCTGCAAAATGCATCGTTTCATAATTAAATGGCAAATAAGAACATTACTTCACAAACACATGAACAATTTTGTTGGAGAATGTTAATATAAAGCCAAATTATTGAATTGTTCTTTAAATTGCCAGTTAATTATTAATTAATTATCAATTACCTAATATTTGTTTTCAAAACGTTTTATTTTGGTTTTAATTAGGTTTCGTGTTTGTGAAATGTTTTTAGAAAGTGTTAAACATGTTTTTAGATCGTTTTAAACATGTTTTTAAAACGTATTTAAAACATCTTGTAAGACTAAATAATTTAAACATGGTTATTTTCACGTTATATTAACGTTTTCAAAAGGTTACATGGAAACGATATTAAAAGATATACAACGAACAGCGCGCTTAAATTGTTGATATCACATAATTATATGCACATTATATTATATTAAGAAGTTCAATGATCATTCTCAATCTGCACCACATGCCGAGACCAAAAAATATTTTAAACATCAGATTTTCTTGCCTCCATGTGTGCATCCACGATGCCTATAAATGAGGTGACCGTTGTTTACATCCAATGAATGCAACGTCTAAGGGACTGGACTCGGTGACATACCCAGGGGGGGGGCGGTGATTTGCGATTCTACCATGCGATTATTTTCGCCGTTTTTTGAGGACAACGTAATTGCTACTCCTCCCCCTGCAGTGTTGCCAGAACCATTTTTGAAGAAATAATGATGAATCTAAACGCCACAGATTAAGCATGTTTTATGAGTGAATAGTTTGCGTATAAACTTGTTTAACATCATATTTGGATAGAAATCAGTATAGTTTTAAGTGTTGCCAAAACTCCCAGAAAACCGAAGGTTTTTAATTTCAGTATTTGTCATTTTCAGAAAAATCGTACTACAATGTCTTATCCCTAAATAATTGCCCAAACAGTTTGCAGTTCTCTCAATCAGTTCTAATAAATTGATATTTTACGTGCTAAATTTGGGTAAAAGATATACATTTTTAATATTATAAAACTTCCAGTGTTGCCAGAGCCAAAAATAAGATACAAAAATAGAGTTGACGAGTTGGCATTACCTGTCAGTAAAGAAGAAAGATATACAAGTCATGTATTAAATACATACTTGCAACACTCAAGTTCTCTATATCTTTTATACTTTTGAGTCATTGGAAGAACAGGGCATATTTTAACATATTTTATTCTTAGAAATGGGCAAAATAGCCCAAATAGCCCACAATACAAGTTGTTTTTTAATTATTTTAAAAATTGCATATTTCAATATGTTTAATACCTAAGACCTATTCCACCATGTACCAATACGAAAAAGCCATCATATTTTGATCGTGCACATGACCTGGTGGTATAGGTGATATCTGTCTAACTTCTTAGAGACAACCCTGCTGATTAAAACACTGGAGTATTTTAAATGCATATTGTTAGAGGCTTTGCAAATATTATGATATATGGTCTATCCATATAATGTAAGCTTATTAAGCTTACTTGTGTAAGCATACTAAATACATATTTTACACATGTCAGCCCTCTGCTTAGTGCAATATTCTATCCATAGATCTACTAAATACTATAGACAATATATATAGACTCAGACAAACTGGCGAGAATCAAATTAACAAAGACCTTAACAATACACAGCCTCGAACCCGGTCCCTCTCGCTATCGCGGCGATTGGTTACTCCACTAGGCTACATGGACTGTGCTTACATGGATACCAGACGAACGAGCTATTATGCATGCAAAGTCTTTATTGAAAGCCTCTAGCAGCCGAAATACATGAGTAAATAATAACAATTGATGATGGCCTATAAGCATGATTCTAGCAGAATCTATGACGAGCGAAACTTAATTAAAAAATAAACGCGAGGATCAAGCAAATGATACCAGCCGAGTAATTGAAATGAATAAATAATATATATAGACTCAGACAAACTGGCGAGAATCAAATTAACAAAGACCTTAACAATACACAGCCTCGAACACAGCCTCGAACCCGGTCCCTCTCGCTATCGCGGCGATTGGTTACTCCACTAGGCTACATTGATTCTCGCCAGTTTGTCTGAGTCTATATATATTATTTATTCATTTCAATTACTCGGCTGGTATCATTTGCTTGATCCTCGCGTTTATTTTTTAATTAAGTTTCGCTCGTCATAGATTCTGCTAGAATCATGCTTATAGGCCATCATCAATTGTTATTATTTACTCATGTATTTCGGCTGCTAGAGGCTTTCAATAAAGACTTTGCATGCATAATAGCTCGTTCGTCTGGTATCCATGTAAGCACAGTCCATGTAGCCTAGTGGAGTAACCAATCGCCGCGATAGCGAGAGGGACCGGGTTCGAGGCTGTGTATTGTTAAGGTCTTTGTTAATTTGATTCTCGCCAGTTTGTCTGAGTCTATATATATTATTTATTCATTTCAATTACTCGGCTGGTATCATTTGCTTGATCCTCGCGTTTATTTTTTAATTAAGTTTCGCTCGTCATAGATTCTGCTAGAATCATGCTTATAGGCCATCATCAATTGTTATTAAATACTATAGACATTAACAATTCACATAATAATGCCAAATACCTTATAAAGAAACCAAAATATCCACTGCTCCACACCATAAACTGCACTATATGCAGCTATCCAGAAAACAGCAAATTTGAATTGTCAGTTGGTGATGATCATGTGATCTTTAAGGTTAAAGGTCAGAGTTGAGTTGATTGCTTATTGCCATGATTGTTTAAAAGTGATGGCTTAGTGTGATTGCTTATAGTGTGATTGCTTGCAGTAAATGTGATTGCTAAAATGATGCCTTAATTTTGTAGGATTGTTCACATGATGCTTAATTTGCTGTATGATTGTTAACGGGATTCCTTATAAAGGAATGATTGCTAACAGGATTTCTTAAACAACAATGATTTTTAACAGGATGACTTAAAAGATTATGATTGTTAGCCGATTGCTTGTGATTGCTTGTTGATTGCTTGGTGATTGCTTATTAAGCAATCTTCTTTGGTAAGGGATACCATCAGAAAGTCAAAAACAAGATGGCCGTCAAAAGTAGCCCAAAAATTGAGCATAAAGAGCCTATAAAAGAGGAGGATAGCAGTACATAACTGCTATCCTCCTCTCAAGGTAATAGGCTAATTTGTACCCAACTAATGAAAAGGTATGGCATCCCTGAATGAAATTGGCACACCTGGGCCTATTATAGAGAGATACCAAGGTTACATGAATCATGTTGCTTACATCACAGTGTATTACCAAACATTTACTTAGCTTTATATGCAAACAATGAGTTCATAATTCTGATAGGGCAATAGGCTAATTGTACTATGAAACAATAACCCAAGCAAACTTTCTGTAATAAGATCTATTGTCAAGAAAATATGCGTGTGGGGCAGGACATACTAGCTACGTTCACACAGTGGTTATTCAAAAGCGTAACTTACGCTAAAAGCAATAAAAATGCCACAAATAGTTTCGTTACTCTGACCGCGTGTCCACACACGCTTTACTCATATCGCTACGCCGCGTAACTTACGCCGATTATCAGCTTTGCTGGTGTAAGTGTTGAAATAGGCAGCATTTCTTGCTTTGACCTTTGTAAATTGTATTACAAATCGCATATCACTGAAAATGGTTTTGTGTCGATGCGTGTTCTGTTATTTTGGAATTAAATTAAGAAGAAAAAAGGATAAATTGTTCGCATTTATAGAAATAAAAATTGAATATGCACATCATCAAGTTTTTTAAATTGTACATCAAAAAGCTTCTGCAAATAGTCTGCCCAAACAACATCTTTAATTTCTTTTGAACTATTAAAATTCAGTTATTTATTTTGATATTATAAAATGTATCGAGATTTTACCATTTCGTTATACCGTATAGGCACAACACACAGCAAGGTCGCGAGCTTGCAAAACGTTACATCGTGGAAATATATAGGCACATCACACACCAAGGTCACGATCTTGTAAAAGGTCACACTTACGCGCGATTAGCGTAAAGTACCGTTCACACAGCCATTTACGCCAGGCGGGGCTACGCTGACCTCGCTTACTCCTCGCTACTCCTGCTAAAAAGCAGGAGTAAATCGACCGGATTAAGCCGCGTAACTTACACTAATCATCGTTCACACAGTCACTACTCCATCAGTTACGCGATTGCTACGCCAAACCACCGCTACTCTTCCTTACGCCGTCCTTACTCCGCCTAGTGTGAACGTGACTACTGATACGGAAATAGGCTCATTTGTACCCAATTAATGAAAAGGTATGGCATCCCTGAATGAAAGTGGCCCACCTGGGCCTATTATAGACAGATTCCAAGGTTACATAGACTGAATCACGTTGCTTACATCACAATGTATTACCAAACAGCGTTTGTGCAAACAATGAGTTCATTCTGATAAGGCTAATTTGTACTATGAAACAATAACCCAATTAATGATGCAGGCTTCCTGTGGTAATAAGATCTATAATGTCATTAACCCTAACACTACCATATACCCCAAAATACCACGACTGGGCACGTTGGTACCACCCGGCGTGGAAGTTTTTTGATGAAAAAATGGACCCAATACATACAGTCTGGGCTATACACTGCCCAGAACTGTGTGCCAGAGCCGTGGTGAAGTGTGGAATGCCTCGCTTGTGGTGCGAGAGGTCCCTGGATCAAATCCCGGGGGGATATTTTGGTCGATTTTCCGCGTTGAAGAAAAAATTCTGAAAAAAGTGGGGGGAAGTGTTAGGGTTAATGTTATTTATAAAAAATAGTAATTCCATAACAAACCTTCCCCTTTGGCCTGCACAGACGGAAGTGGCTTGCATCACAATAACCCAAGTAATGATGCAGGCTTCCTTTAATAAGATCTATTGTCATTAATGTTATTTATAAGAATAGTAGTTGTACTATTAACAAACGACGTCCCCTTTGGCCTTCACAGACTGTAAGTGCCTTGCACAGAATAGCACAACTCTGCATAGCTGCCGCACTAATGACGATAATGAGCTCATAAAATGTATAATGAGGCAAATGTCTATGGGATTTCACCGTGTAGATTTTGACTTGTCTCAATTTATCGGGTTTTGTAGAAAAATCTGATGATCATAACATGCAACATACACAAATTTATGAAGAAGAACTATATAACAGGCGCGGACCCCCCCCCCCCCCCCGCCCCCCCAAAAAAAAAGGAAAAAAGGGAAACAGAGAGGAAGAAGAGGGGACAAACGAAAAAAAGGTAGGGTGAGGGGTGGTGGTGCAAAAAGGCGGGCAGGGAGGCATGCGAGGGACATAAGAACGTTTGGAGTTTATTGGAAGTTGGTCGGGATACATATACGCGTACGTACGTTGATAAGATATTTTGATGGTAACTATAACTTCTTTCTGGCATAGACCTATATAAAAAGCCAATATTGATCGGAAATAAAGTGATTGCTTTTCAATCAAATATTGCTCAAAAGTACATTCCAAATTGCACCAAATGGGTTCAAAAATTGAAGAAGAAAAAAAATCGAATTCTGAGGGGGCACATCAGACTCCCCCAATTCGAGCTTTTAAACAACCTATACTTAAATCAAGGAAATATCAGTATATGCTCAATTTCTTTCTTGCATTGATAAAAAATATATATTGATTTTAAATGAAGAGGTGGCTTTTCGATAAATTGTTGGTCAAAAGTATACACCAGATCGCACTAAATGAGTTCGAAAATTGAAAAAAAATCCAATTCTGAGGGCCTCAGACTCCCCCCTGTTACAAAGAAAAAAACCTTTTCAATGATTTTTGGAACGATCACCCCTACCCAAAGTCAATGTTGACTGAAACCACCGGGATATAATCACTGTGTGAGCAGCAGTGCATATTCATGTATGTCTGATGATGAAATGAACAAAACACTCTTGATTATTTCAACATTAGATATTTTTAGCGAGTGAAGGGAAAATTATTAAACATGTTAGTCTTTAGAGGCTGGCCCATTGATGGGTGAACATACATACATACACCCCTACATACTGTTATACTGTACACAGCGCCCTACCTCGGGCATTAACGGTACAGTGCCCCTGAAACCTAGGGACATGTGTTTTTGTGTACACAGACCGGGATGATCCCCTACTCTTTACGAAGGAGTCTGTGACCTTTAACGTGCTCGGATTTTGCTGTTCTGATGCACGAGACCACCATTTATATGTGACTTCTGAACCACGAGGCAATTGAGACTAAGTACCTTGCCTAAGGATACAAACATGTTGGCCGTAGCGGGGCTCGAACTCACAACCTTTGTATCGTGAGACCTGCGATCTATCCGCTAGACCACACACGCTCTCATATAAACATATATTGTTTTGGGGCACATATTTCCTTTATTAACAGGGTCACTTGTTTTTAATCATCTGGTTTTTCATACAGGCTAGCCGAGAAGCCCTAAGCCGTGTAGCAGACAATGCTGAAGTCCATCACCAAGGAACAAAAACACAATTGAACACCATCACATACAAACTCCAAGCTGAAAAAGACCACAATGTAATGACAGAAAGACAAATGCAACATCTTATGGTTAGTATGCTGGGAACTACAGGGTGACCCGGGAGGGAGGTACTTGCCTAATACGGTATACGGGCATGTGCCACTCTAATGGGAAGCATTTTTGGGGTATGATTTTGTGCTTGAAAATCCCTAATAATATGGTCACTTTTTACAAATTTTGTCTAATTTTCACGAAAATTTGGTCTAATTTTGCACAAAAAAATCAAAAATTAGGTCTTTTTCTCGATAATTTGCGAAAATTGGGTCTATAATGAAGCAAAACCCTAAGGAATGGGTACATTATTTTCCAAAATCACGCTTAAAAATGGGTAGGGGTTTTGGATCTCCAGCTGCACGTACATCCCCGACCAAACCAAATCAGGGTGAGTCAATAAAACCTGCAATAGTTGAAAGAAGCCATCTTGTTTTCAAAACCAAGGTTTTAAGTGTGTTATGATAATAACATATTTGTTCCTAACTTCGTGTGAAAAAATGAAGTCAATAGCATTTTCCGTTTGCCTTTGGTGAGCCTTTTTGGTTGGCGGGCAAGCCCGCCAACCTTATAGCATCAGATTGCATATTCTTTGACATTTAGGTCTTTCTATATATACATGGAGGCTGCCATTTTGTTTTTAGTATATGGAAAATTGTCTAAATTATTTTGTAGTCTTTGTAAATTACATGTACCTATGCAGTTTATTTTAACAGTCCTGCAGTCTGTGACGGAGTCAAAGCTATATTTGTTTAGCCTTGGTGATTCAATCAGAGAGATGTTATTAGACTCCCAACAGAGAGACATAATAGCTTATCTTGTTTGACTAAAGAGAAATCTCCCAACTGTCTGTCCTGGGGTTGTTTAATAAGTTGCGGATGTCATTATACCTAGATTGTTCTTCAGATGGTACCTCCCCCCCCCCCCTGGTTTTTTTTGTTGTTTGAAAGATACATACACCATATCCCTGGTATTTTGGTATGCAACAGAATGAACAGATGCTTCAGAAAATGGTTACAAAACATGATTCTTTCTCTTGTATCGCCCCCATTCCATTTCAATGGAATTTTTTCTATAATAAACAAATAAATTCTACTTCAACCATAGTTTTACTAACGAATATTGGCCATATTAAATTGAATATAATTCTAATCAAATTAATTGAATATATATGACATATTTAAAACTTAAATTGAATGTAAAATTTATTCATTTCTATATTTCTATATTTACTTATTTACTTTTTATATTATTAATTATCTACATAATTATTCATTTATTTATTTAATCATTTTTTATTTATTAATGTTTTCTCATGTTTATTTGTTTTAATTTCTTTATTTTATAAGTAATTTTTAATATTTTAATTTTTATTACGGATGCACCCGTTTCATAGTTTGTCCACAAGACACCCAAAATATGAATAAGATCGCAAAATGCATCTCTAATTCAATAAAAACTTGAGTACATTTAATGCATCCTTTCTTGTTTACAAGGAAGTTACATAATCAATTTAACTTACCCATGCTATAGATGGCTTATAATGTTCAAATTTGAATAAAAATATGAAATGATTCCAAGGTTTGTTGGCGGGATATTCAAATGTGAAAATGCAATGGGTGCAGCGTGAACGTTTTGAAAGTTTCAAACTTCAACTTGATTTTGAAAACAAGACGGCGCTTTATTCCGCCATTGCAGGTTTTTTTTATTCACCCTGTATGCTCAGTAGGTTTTGTTATCCAAAAAATATATGAACTTCATCAAGCGCTGTAACTTGAAATGAGTCAGAGAATCCATCTTTTGATCAGAGCCAAAAAGTGCCAAAAATTGCAATTAAAAAAAAAAAATGTTATGAACAAATAAAATAAAAAACCAGTTCCTAGAGAAGTGTTTTTAGATGATGTTGGTGCAATTCTGACAATTTATTTTAAACCAAAAACTGATTTTGTCACATTGTCCGGCAGTTTTTGGGTCAAAATTCACACAAAAATCAGCATTTTAGCAAACTTTTATACCAAAAATGGATTCTCT